>JAQIWT010000529.1:0-18584 GCA_034696485.1 Isohypsibius dastychi
CAGTTACGGAAATCATAACCGACGCTGGAAATAACGAAAATAGCGAAAATAACGAAAATAACGGGAATAACGGGAATGACGGGAGGCAGCACCCGTTTCCGACGCTTTGACCTGAATCCCGCCCGTTCTCGTCCCGTTACAGAAGGCCCCCGTTACCGTTAAAAAAACGATAAAAACGGTAACGGGCGGAAAAACGGTAAATTCGTCCCGTTTTTTCTTCCCGTTAAAAAAACTGGGCAAGTTTGACGGAGACGCGTGGAAACCAGTTTGAGCTCGGTCGCGAATATCGTATACAGGCAACTGGGGTTTCCATCAACGAAGCGTACCAGACTTCTCAACCCAATCCGCGGTTTTACATGCAGTCAATGAGAATGAACGGCAAAGCATCGGTTATTCTACAAGAGACAAAACGGGCAAGTAAGCGGCGAATTATTATTGCTTTGGTTTTGAACCTCTGTGATAAGGTGAGATGAAATAGTAATACTGTATTTCTCAGTTTGCACTACGGTTGACGTGGATAAGTTAAAGACCAGTCTGCACATCCCTATCTTCTACGGAACTGTTGAAGCAAAGATCAGTGGAGCCGACACGATGGGGTTTCTTGCAACCTTTTCAGATTGTTCCAACACAGTGATGAACGATGATGCAAGAAGTACGTTTTCTTTGCCGGATGCAATACACAAGGTGAGACCAGCAATGCAAAACACCGAATAAAAAGTATTGAAAAAAGTTTGTTCGGACCAAAGTAAGAAAGCAGTGCGCAATTTAAAACTGAAGACGCCAGTGCATTCTGCCTTGCAGGTGGAGCTGAGCAACCGTAGTGGAACTCTGTCAGTCGTCATGTTTAACGACGTTCTCGAAAAGCTGTTAGGAAAGTCTGCTAGTGGATACGTTGGTGAACGCACTGAGCCCTAATTTGAGCAGTTCATCGAGAGAGAGTGCTGCACTGCCCAAAAGAAAGCTTATCGGTATATGCAGTTCGTCGAAACGGACAAACAGGTGAAAAATATAAATAATTACCCAATTGATTCGCTGAAATTCGGCTTCGTCATTTTGCATGCAGAGGATTGTATCGTCCCTAAGATCCAAGAGACGGACAAAGCTAAAATTGAGTCGAGCGGGGAAAAAATCTCAATACAAATCGTAACGACTTGATCCTTATCTTGGCGCTAGTTCGTTAAACCGGTGAGTTTCCGTTTCGTTGTAGCTTTGTATATTTGTCGAATTTTGAATTCTATATCCTGATTTTGTTTTAGCGTATGAAATGTCCCAGGCCCTTTTCTTCACGGCTGTTGTCCGATTTCAGCTATTGGGACGTCATTAAGCGTCTGTTCGATTTGACCGTACTGCTTCATTGTTTTGCTCGTCGATCTTAGTGTCTCTTTTGTTATGTAATGTCAAAATCAACTAACAGCCTGCACTCAACAAGCATAATCTCGTTCTCGATAGATGCCGCATACTGATTCAGACTGAATATCGTATCTTTCGTGGCTTAATCTGACAGAATAAAGGTATGAAAATAAACGTGGATTAAAAAACACTCCCGCAGTTGTGCTTCAAGGGCTGACGTGGCATTCGATTCTTGAACTGATTCTCCAATTTGTGAAGTAAATCTAAATAATCTTGACAATTAGACATCAGAAGATGTCATTCACAGATGTTTTCTGCCACGAATCACCTGTCAAAGTCATGTGGTAGAATGCCAAGGGATGGTCGGGAAATGGTGCAATAAATAATCAATGTTCTTCTGTTAAGCTAACACTGGAAAGAGTCAGGAGCCACATAAATTATCCGACTCTGCGAAGTAAATATAATCCAGTCCATGCGAATACTTCAAAATCAGTCCGAACAGCTGAATCTAATAATTTATTGGCGTTATAACTGTTCATCCAGAACCAAATTCAAGGAAACAATCACACACCGGATAGAGTGGAATTCAACACTCAGTTGACCTAGCCTGAACTCGCGACACATCCGTTGATCATATGCGTGAAAAATCTCATACTACCAGCTGTATAGAAGCTGTTTTTTTCCTTATCGAAATTACCATTCCTACGAAGTTGTAAAACTTTTAATTAGGCTATTGCACAAAACATCGTGGTGGAAATAGTATTCGATACTTTTCATAAAGTTTCGTACGCGCGAAAGGTCCCCTCACTTCAAATCTTTCTGGTTAATTCTAATATGGGTTGTAAGCTGCATAAGATTCACGGCGTTTACAAATCAGTGAAGAAACGTATCCATTCCAACAGGTTTAAAGTGAAGGATGGTGCATTTCTGGCGGTGTGGAATCTTACAATTTATCCAGCTAAATCAGAACCCACAGCGCCTGAACATTGCGTGTCTCTGTTTGTCCGTTGTCAGAGTTCTTACCCCAAAAATGTCAGCAAAAGTGCTCGGCCAGGTATGGTTTGACGATGCAATGTATTATAACTGGATTTTGCTGTTGAAAACTATGTCAGCTGCAGTCAAAAGAAATTCTCTATCAACTACTCGCGAAGATTGATCAAGTTTTTTGTACCTCAATGCACGTTTTGAACATGTTTTGCTCTTTCTGAGTATTCGGGATTACAAAAACCATCACTTGTTATACTCCATTTTGATCTTCCTGATTCCGTCAACAGCTTGGCCGATGAAAAGGCCGGCCTGAAACGCACGGGCGACAGTGTTTATTTTGATTCTCGGAATTACATCGTTCTCCAGTATTTGAGATTGCCGAAGCTGAAACTACTAAAACAAGGCCATCTTCGTTTGAGTGTTTGGCTCGAATTCGAACAAACAACGTTTACAGTCCCGCCGAATCCGCAGCTCCAAATTGACTTTTTCAGCCTGTCGGAAACGACTGATTTCACGGACGTTGTTCTTGTCTGCGCGAATTAAGTCGAATTGAAGGCTAACATGGCGATTCTTGGAGCTCGTGCACCTGTTCTGCGCAATATGTTGAGCGTGAACTTCCGAAAGCTGCAGATCGCAAACACCAATTGACCTTTGGAGAGGACATCGTTCGTACATTGATGCAAGTTCTTTATATTGTATTGGATAAATGGGTTGCGTCAAAGATGACAATGTCGTTGAATTTCATGGCATTTCTCACCTGTGGGAGATCCCCGAACTTCACAATTATTCATCCGACAGTATTGCACAAAAACCTGGATGACGAGAGCTGTTTGGCAGTGTTTGAAGCGGCGTATTTACAAGGTGATTTGAATCTGAAGTCTGCTTGCCTCGAGCATTTTGCTAAACATCTTAAAAGTATGATGCAGAATGAAAGATTTGAATCGCTCATGCGTCATCCGGACCTAGTGAAAGACATCATGAGCCGCATTGCATCGGCTGGTAAGCAAGATATTAACATGTCTTGAACTATACCCTCTGTCGGCTTTTGGTTCTTCTTTTATCGTGGGGTTTTTTTGATCTGTAATTTGTGGAGTTTTTGTTATGCCTTGAGCATTTCGCTGTCAATAATCAATTTTCGTCCGCACCAGGTTCGAGCCTTGGTTTATGAAAAAGTGAATTGAGAATAATTAGTGATGTTCGTTTTTGTGTAATGAGTAACCCTGAAAATGGCCCACTACAGTTGAAAATGATGCAAAAATTAAAGATTTTAAACAGACTACGGTGCATTAAACCCGCTTGTTAAGCGCCTCTCAGACCACCTAACAAATCGAAATCCGCTGACAATCAAAGGACTGGCGTCATAGGGCAAGGGAATTCCAGGGTTGCACGTGTACATGGATCGTTTTCATTTTCATTCCAGTAATTTGTGGAAAATGGCCACGATTGATGGACTCACCCCCGATCTTATTCGAGAGGGAGGGCGATAGTTTTCCGTTGACCAGAATGATCCCATGACCTTCGCACAGGAAGTTTACGTCTTTGTAAAACCGGAAGTAGTTGGCAGTATAGTTGTGGGTGATCCACAGGGGATTGTGAATAACATATTGTACTCAGTCGATTAAGTTACTTCAAAGCAAGAGTGAGGCAACATGGGAGCCTCCCATCGGAACCATGTCAGGTAGGTATCAACCCTGAAATTAACACACAGCTTCACAAGCTTTCTTTGTAGCCTGGCTTGGACTTGCCAAGAACGTCTTGTTTTTGAAAATGCTTGAAGGGATCGGGAATCACACAAGTGTCGGTGGCGCAGAATCTTACAATCAAGTGTTCGGAAGTTTTGGAGTCTATGGTTATTCAAGAACTAAAATTGCTGAGCGACACTTTGCTGATTATTTCTGCTGGATCACGATCGACTTTTGTTGAACTGTGCAAATTTTGGACCACTCCAACGAAAGAGGAAGCTGCGAAGGTACTTCTCAATCATCTCTGTTTGGCCATCGCTACTTCAAAAGCTGAACGATGGGCTATGGCTCGCGTGGTGGCACGGTAACGCAGACCTCTTGATGCAGCAGCAAGTAGCTAGCTCCCGGAACGGAGGAGGACATCAATCAGGTCAATCTTCGTTCTCATGTCTGTTCCCATGTTTCGTTTTCTCCATGCAAAGCTCTTTGACCTTCGTCACCAACGCATACGGTATGTCAGTGGGATCTGATTCTTGCATTGAGCTTAAAAATCATCTGTCTATCTTTTCAAAAATTCACATGGTATACGTGCTATCTGATGCAGAAGTATTAAGATGGTGAGAACCTTGGCCAGTTCTATCACAAGAGTTATCAAGTTTTTTTCACGAGTTTAACATTTTTTTAACACGTTAACGCATGCAGAAGTCTAGAGCAAACAACCAAACGGAGAGAAACATGCGAAAACACCAAAAATATCCTTTTCTGAAAACTCCCGGATTTTTTTTGTCGATTTGTTTTATCTTCAGATACTACGAATTTTATAAAAAATCACTCTGATTCTTTAATTATTACATCAAGCAATCTAGAATCCATACTGGCAGCAACAAATGTGAAGAGGAAAGAAATAACAATTGATTTGCAGGTACAGTCTGCCTGCAAATTCCATATCATTGTTCTCAAGAATGAGCTTGAGAGCTTTGATGAGCATGCCGGTTGGAGGCCGGCTTGGGTCGGGGTGATGATTCCAGGCACCAACCACAGCAGCATTTGCTTCTGCATGTGGTATGTTGGTGTAAAAATCAGATACATCAGCGACCGGTATCGAGTACTGTGGAACTATTTTTCAGTTCTTTTATCCACAGGACCAGTTTTGTTTATCGTTACTGTTCTTCTGGTTAGGACTAGGCCTTATCTTATGTTCAAAAATGGCTTTATAAAGTATAAACATAACAGTATGAATGGATTTTTCGGAACAGCAGGCTCAAACAATCTGCTCTTAACTGGATCGTCGATAAAGTCCGCTTTTCAGCTATTCGCCTCACGCCAACATCTACGTGTAGATTGACTTATCCATGAAATTCGATAGTGAAGAAGTTCCGGACATCCTGGAAATAGGATTGGATGGATACAGGTGAGGGATGATGAATCCAGATTATCACTTCTGGTTGAAGATTTCATACTAAAGAAATGAGTATTAGAGTCAAAACGGCGTCCGATGAGTTGCCAGTTTCCGGAAACGGATACAATTTTCAATCTACAAGAATTACACATGGTTTCTCACCTCATGCGCACTCAGGCAGAACATGTATGGCAAGTCTTTGACTTTTCCTTTGATCCTCAGCTCTGTCAGAGAGATTTCGGCGTTTTCCGGAGAGATCAATCGGTTTGGGCTTCGCTTGGCCCTCGACGATACTCCATTCGTCTGCGCAGGGTCGAACGGTGGGAAGGTGAGTTTTCCTGCAGCATGCAATCGTGGAACCATCCACGCAAAGCCCAATCATTACCGAATTTTACCCTAACCACATGCTGACGAAGTTTTGTCAACACTGTGAAAGCAATTGCGTACACGACGCACGAATTGTTGAACGGTTCTAACTTTGCGAAAACTTCTCTAGAAACCTGAATGGAGCCGCCTTCTATTCAAACACGTTCCATATCCACGGAAGCGTCTCAGTTGTGAGTCGAGAGTTCATGCTATCGTGAATCCGGACTTAGTTTCTACGCTTTTCACAACAAAGAAATGATTGGCTTTTACCCTGAATATCTTGATATTGATCTTTTTACCGTTACTCAAAAGGCGATGCTCTGCCATCCCCTGAACCAAATCGAACAACTTGGCTATGTCCGATGGACGAAACATCCCGACAAACTTATCTGCGGTATCTGCTGACGATCTCAAAATGTAGCTCACTGCGTCAACGAACTCCGAGTTCAAAAATGAGCCCAAGCGAAGCAAGTTCTCTTTATCAGCCTTCTTGAATTCCGGATCATTCAACATATTCAACTGCTTCCTAATCCAACTGCTGAGTTGTATATTTGAAGTGCCGATCGGAATATGAGAAGTTTACGAGACTTCAGTCGGCTTAAATAAATAGGAAGCTTGGTTCCTGTTTTGCATTATTTTCCAGAGTTCTTAATTCAACCCTCCTTGACCAGAAGGATAGATACAAATTCTTTGGGACATTCGAAAATCATAAAAAATTTAAACATAATATTATGTTCTACATTCCGATCGAACAAATGTACCACACAGAATGGACATTGTGGAAAAGCGAGTCCATAATTTATTTGAACAAATCTTATTCAAGATGACGTTCTATCAGAAATTCCTAAAATATCAATAATGTGAAAGCTACAAAGTTATCACACATCAACAATATTCCGACGGATAATCTATGTGTCTCATGGAAGCACACGGGAAAAACTAAAAACGTTGATTACGGCGTGATCAACACTTTTTAAACGTATGAACGTCGATATAAATAAAACACTGCATTCATTCTTGAGGCTGAAGGCACAAAGGCACAAGTAAGCAGTCATTCTGACATGATTGGGTCTTCTGGAGGATGATTGAAGAAGTCAACTATGCCCACCCTTCGCTAAACGTCCCGGAAGAACAATGACGACTACGAATAAAGCCAAGATTTTACGTATGACTATGCGAAATTATGCTTTTAATTTTCTTCTGATAATTTTTCAAAATTAACCAACATTTCCAGAATTTCTTCATGATCCATGATCTCAATACTTTTATTTGTTTGAAATTTTGCTTGTTTTCAGAATATTGCTTTTATTGAACCAAACTTGTGAGATTTGTAATATTTTGTGGTTTTTTCAACTGGAAATTTTGATTCTTGATTTTTCTGTAAGTATTTTGTGTCTCTGACGGGTTTTCTTCCCTCGAAGTGGGAAATTAAAGTCTTCATACTAAAATAGTGAACGAAGTCGAGTTCATTGATCCATGTTCGGGTAAGGATCTTGTACACATCTACCACATAGCCGACGAACTTGCTGCCGGTAATAATGAAGTCATTACTTTATAGGGGGCAAACTACATGAGTGGGTTCGGCGAATTGATGAAAATAACAAAAGAAAGAGAAATCAGAAATGAGATTTGACTGGGCTTTTTGCCGGTTTTCCTACCCGGTACGGGTTCAAGCCTTACACCCCTTTGTCCACTCTGCTGACCACTCTTCCTGAACATTGTGCCATTGTCTTCGACTGCCATAATATCACCCATGCAAACACAGAGAATGAGCGTCCCTATTTGTCAGTTATTGTCATGGACGTATATCTTGTTTTGTTGACATCTTACTCCATTCTTAAGAAAATTATTAAACGTCTGCTCACCATGTTATTTAATTTCAGTAGACATATCGGAAATCTGCTCCAATGGAGGCAGATGACATGACGGTTCATTGTTGCGTATGCATCACCTCAATAGAGCCGTCGCCAAATTGAATGGGATCAAGAAGAAGGGGCGAGAAATAACTAAATTATGGAATGTGCCCTTTCTCAATATGATACTTTGTCTCAAAATCGACAAAAAGGTAGTTTGGGTTTTTTTTCAACTGCCTCTTTACCAAATGGTTTCGTTATTGACCGTTGGATAGAGCTAACAGTATCAATGTGGAAGATTTTCTCACTCGGTTTAGTGTTGTACAGTAGCTTGGCAGCGTTGGTCCTCCCGCATTTAAAAGCGTCCTTGGTCCGCAGCAGAGCGCTCAGCGACATGATGCTCATCATTGCCTGTATTCTGTCATTCATTTTCGCTCGTTCCAGTCGCGGCACCACAATACTCCCACTTTATATCCACGAGAATGACGATTAGAAACCTTGTTCTCAAAACATTCGTATGCTCCCTTCATAGAAGTATTGGAGAATGAAACTTCACCATCTTTCGGTTTCTGGCAAGAGACACAACCATGAAAGACACCCCTGTTATACCCGAAGACTGTAAGAAGAACACTGAACAATCACTCCGCAAACAACCTTCCAATCTGTTATTCTTTCCCTTTTCGACCGTGCCTGATTTGGAGTTTAAGCTCGTTACCACGGAACAGTTACCACTGAATGGCTTCGAAACTTGTCTTCGGTCTGCTGCATGATGACGGCAATCTTATTCGTTTGCAGCTGGAAAGTCTTTTAATACTTCTGACAAGCTTATGCAGTAGTCAACGATTCGTAAGGGTTGATCCCAGTCGATTTCACAAAATCATCACGGAACTTGCGAGCTCAAAGCCGTAAAATCATCATTTCATTTGAGCAGTACGTTGTTGGTTGTTCCAGAATGTTGAATTGCCCATTGCAGCGCTCTTTTCCCTCGGCATACCATTTCAAAAACTACTGTCGATCAGTATATTTTCTCCCTTCGACACTATGATCAGATAGATCCGGAAACGAGATGACTTCTTCCAAGTTCTCAGATTTATTCGCCAAATGTATAAATTCACCTTTGGAATCAGGTGGATCAATCCAAGCGCTTGTGGAAAATTCGCCAGTTCCTGGGCCAAACAGATTCGAAATGTTCTGGCGTTCATTTCAAGTGCGTTGTATATAATATTTAAATGCTGAGTCCCTCTCTTGATAATTACCAGTTTGAGCCCGTTGTCCAGCACAAACCTCAGCACAAAATGGACGTCGTGAAAATAATCGAATCTCTGTTCCGTCGATGTGCTAGCGCAACACCAAATTCGGACTGAGTCCCTTCTTAATATGATACTACGTCTCGAATTTGACGAAATGGTAATTTGGTTGTTTTTCAACTGCTTCTCGATAGAATGGTTTCGAGTAACACTTGTGCGTGTCCTAAGGGACAGATTTAGAAGAATTTTTGCAAAAAAATTCGCCGCGACTGTGTGTTTTGATCTCTTTTTGCATCAAGTTGACCAGCTTCTTTCAATCCCTGCAGACAAAAACCTGCACACAGATTGTCTTTGAATTTTTAAACGGCCTGAAGTGAATGTCTAAACACTCTCGGTTACGGGAGATTCTGTCACGTTCTTTGCAAGATGTTGCTTTTTTGGCTTCGCAAACTACATGAGACTGATGACAGTGGCTGCATGTCCCCTCAAAGCGATGGCAATGTCGATTTCAATACAGGTCCTCGCATCTATGACGTAGTACGAGCACATGAGAAAACCTGTGAGGGATGTGACCAGATCAAATTGATCATCACCGTGATAAACCACAAATTCTTTCATGTGACGCCGTTTAATTTGGGGATGACGTGAGATCACAGAAACTTCATGATCTTTTGACAGGACCACTATTTGACATTCGGGGAACAACTTCTATTGAAGAGTATCAAGATCATCGAGCCTATATATTCTCTAAACAGCAAAGCCATTCTGAATGAATTCTGCTGACACGTGAGTTTCGAGAGTATGAACCCTATCTGCTTATCAGAGATCACTCCATCTGAAAGAGGCTGGCTCGCTGTGCCTTATTGCATGAATTTGACGCTATTTCTCCATATTCAGAGCTATATATGGACAATCACCAGGGATCGAGAAGAGCAAATCCTGTCAATGCTGGTATAGATACGCTTTCGTCCACTATTAGTCACGCCGGATGTCATTGCAATTTTCGTGATCTGAATCTTGAATTCCTCGTCAATTCAAATTTCTTGGATGAGTTTAGTTACAGGAGCCTATCCATAAGCGTATTGATTGAGAAATCCCCGAATCTTCTAAACTGAGGATAGACACACGGTCCATTTCTTCACATTTGAGCCCCATCCGGATTCTATCAGATGGATCCAAATCCTCTGTGCATTAATAAAAAATGGCTCTGAATAGTTGCGGCATAACCTGCATTGACTTGAAATTAGCTAAACCTCGGGAAAGAGGTGAGCAGCTTATTATGGCACTCCGAGACCACAATGGACCCCGTCATGCGTGAATAAATCCCCTTCGGGAGGGTAGGCTAGATCTGTTACTGACTCTGCTACCGATACCGATACCATACTGTAACTGATACTCACTGACCGAGAAGAGGATGAAAATGAATTAGGAAATTAAGGACCGGTGGTTAGTGCATGTTTTTGTTCTTGATAAATTGGGTCTCACAAAATGATGTAATAATGACGAAAACAGAAATAGATGGCATAAGTTTCTTCAAGAGACAGTGACAATTCCTTTGTGAGGAATTTCATCTTTTTCATGACTAAGTAAGTTACGGAAATGCGGAATAACAACGGCGATATTTAACGAGTAAATTTTACGACATGTGATCCCTCTGAACTTTGAGGCATCCGCGAACTTCATCCTTTTATCTGACGGATAACCTTCCACTGGAAGAATCGCTCGTAGCATTCGCATGGCTGTGTCCTTCCATCGAAATCGCAAGATTCGCGGAACACACTCCATTTTCTCTGCCGACAATGGCTAGTAACATGCTGTCCCTTACCATACAGGTTGAAGCTCCAGTCAATGGACGCAGGAACACCGTAACTTAGCGAAGATGATTTGGGAACTCGAACATACAACTGACTGCCGGCGTGAGGAAAAATCTGCGTAGTGTCATCTCAGCGAATTCAATGGGGGCGAAAAATGTTATCATCTGCATCGCTATTGTTTGTGGAAAGCCGACTCGAACGTTGATAGGTTTGAGGTGAAAGTATAATTCACGGGGTTTTTTCGTCCAAATCCACTCCAGATAATCATATTTTCATCTGTCGTGATATCCCTGTATGTTGCTGTAAACTACTAGTTTCCGATTCGAGCTCTCGGACTTGATGAATTTCCACATGCTCGTGTGCTTTGAAGAAGGCCATAAACCAGATGAGGACTCCAAGTAAAAATCCATTTCCTGCAGGTCAATGTAGGCATTTTGATGGAATTTCCGGTCGGCAAGAATCGATTTCCAGGTTTTACGGACTCGAGCGAAAATATGCTGCTGTACGGATCCGACTTTGTCGAAAATCAGACTGGGAATTTCAGATGGGAGAATTATTCCGTTTTGAGACATCTCGTCATCGACCTCCATGTCTTTGGTGAATATTTACTGACCGAAAAAAAGCAACGTACAACGAGATAGATCAGTTTAATCAAAGCTGATGCTTCACCCAGGAATGAACTAAGTAGAAAAGCCAGCTGAATTTTGAAAGCTTTAACATCACAGTCATTTACTGAATGCAAGAAAAACGTTAATGATCATGGTATTCTCTCTGAACTAAAGAGACAATAACAAAAGAGATCATCTATTCGCGAAAGAATTCAATTGTCGATTACAAAGCGGTGGCAGGAGGCCGGGGTGGAGGGTAAGGAAACGATGGATTGCCTGACCTGCGAGAAATCGATGATTGAGAACAAAATAATTGAAAGGCTGAAAATCTCACACGTCAATCAGTTCTTCCAAGTGTGAAGAGCAGGCTGGTTCAGCAATCGACTTATTCTCTTGCTATGCAAGCACAATCATATCAGCTTTGATTGTTCCCTTTCGCGAGTCGTAATAAGCTCGGGCAGCCAATCCCCTTTTCTGACACTTCCACAGACAATAGACAACGATACACAAGAATATGACGCCTAGGGCACTTCCGACCGCAAAATAAATGGCCTTTTCGGGGCCGGCTGAGTCCGCAACGTCTGCAACTGGGTCAGGTTTTTAATGTCTTTTGAAGACACAAACAGGATCACCATTTCCGGTCAGCTGAAAAACAGATCATTTACAACAAAATCTGTATGACTTTCGCTAGCAGTTAAAACTATAGCGAGATCAAAAATCATTTCCAAACCGAGACTGGCAATAGACTGGAAGTATTCCGGTGTTTGTCACGCAAAATACGGAACGAAGACCCAAAATGCTTTATTCTTTACAGAAAGTATTTCATGATCAGTTGCTCGAAACCTAATCCCCAAGCTCGAAATACTTAGCTTTTCACATTATGTGAGCAGAGTTACGAGAAACAACGAGAAAATTCATGCGGAAACTGAGAAATTATTTTCAAAGTGAATAGATTGTCAAGGAAAAGTATTCTGGCATAGGCAATCAAAAAATGGTGCAAAAGATTGGAATACTTTGTTTCTCACAGGAATATTTTCAAAGTATTTCATGGTCAAACGTTCGAAATTGGAAGCAAAAGATCAAAATACTTTCTCACCTTGCATTCCTCGGTCGGACCACATCTAGAATTCTGACGGGCTCGCTCAGGAGCAGCGCAGGCTGAATGAATTTTATTGCGAGGAGGAAGTCGATGGATGCTCGAGCATTTTAGTTTCTTGTTTCCATTCGAATTGATGACCTTTAAAGAGCTTTATGATAAAACATCTCTCGTTTCTGATTACTGTTTACAAACCTGAAGATTCGGGAAGCTGGGTAAAGGAATTTCCGGGTCGATGATGTTGTTGCTTGACAGATCTAGGATTTTCACGTCTGGAAACACTCTTTCCTCCCTCTCAAACGATTCCAGATCAAGGTTGCAGCAATCCATCAATCCGAGACTATTGCTAATCAGGCATTTTTCGGAAATGCTTGCACTTTGAACGCTCGCGAAGAGAAGAAGAACGACGAAGGAAGCCATCTTGGTTTTTTAAATCGCAAACACGCACCTGATGCAAAACCATGCCCAAAATCCCGCTTAAATACACCTGCTGCGGGTTTTTTCCCAGAAGACGTCCAGGGAAATCGTTAGGATGTTTCATTCTGTTTTTTGAATCGTTGATTGCAATGTACTCTGCAGACTTGAGCCCATACAGCAGAGCATAGGACTGCGAACTGCATTTTATTCATTTTCTGTTTAGTTGCACTGGCAAGACCACGATTACATGGTACTTTCAAAAAGCTGTATTTAAACAAATACAGATTATTACTGAAATATTGAGGAGTTGATAGAGCACGAATTTGGTAACGAAGAGTCGCAATAGAAATAATTGAAGAAATACGACACAAATATCGGATGAAGTTAACTTATCAAATGCTGGAATATTCCCCGGTCAAATCCGCACGAAAACCCTGTGCCATTGAAACTGCTCGCCAAAAGGTCATTCCGTCGCAGAACGGTTGGTAAACCCGGAATATAGCCTCTCGGAGATCGACGGGGTAGAAGATTTCATAACAGATGGTCGCGTCAAAGACGGAGTCATAGAAATAAAAATGCGCGATCGTTGGTAACGCTTCCTGAACGAGGACAGTGTCATCCCGAAAAAGCCGGTAGCATCCTTCCGGTGTGATTGCTCGAAACACTGGCCGTAATCCGCAACCGTCACATTGCTCTGGCCGGAGAATAATAGGGCTGTCGCATTCCTATTAACAAAGAATGTTATGTTATGGCATATTATGTTATGACAACAATAATTATAAAGCCATATCTCTCACCACAATGGAATATTTCTGGACCAAATCTCTGATGATTGACGATCCGCTGTCAAAATCGGGGAACATTCTCGTGAATGAAGCGGCAAGCGTTCATGACGCGTTTATATATATTTGAGCTGGCCATAAGGCGAAGGCCGGACAGCTCTGCATCCATTGCTTGGTTCTCGCCTCCCAATCCAGCAAAGGAATATTCGATGCTCCGCCTTCGCTGACAAGGCCGGAATCATGATGGGCTAAGCTCATGCTATTTCCTGAAATCATTATCAGTCAGTTTCGGTTCCACTCAAATTTCATCTCCCAGCACTGCTTTTTCCGTGAATTAAGAAAATGGCTACAATCTGAGTAGACAGGAACAGTATCGAAAAGAAATAATATAACAGTAGAAGCAAGAGGGCAAGACTGGCATCAATTACGACTAGACAAGTAGAACAATAGAAAAGATAATCAAGCAAGAAGCTGGCGGAAGCATTTGATCTGGTCAAGCACGGGGTAAAAGTGGGTGGTCTTCATTCTCGCGCGTTCCAGAACAGCAGTGTACCTCCCGGGTCCCAGGCCTTCTTCCCCATTAATTTGCATAATGGCTGAAGTTTCGCTGACAACGATACCAAGTGCGTAGAATGGTCCACGAATGAGTTTCTCAACGTACCGAGGTTTGCCGTCAGCAATCAGTTTCGTTCGGAAGTCCAGCAGTTTTCAAAGCATCAGGCGACGGAGGATAATTCGTGGGGATGCGTAATCATTGATGTAGATGACGAACTCTTAAGGCCCGTTTCCGATTTTCATAGTAATGCTTAGAAGTTTCCGCCCATCTTCTTGAAAAGCCATGAAAATCTCTCGAATGTTTTGCTCCTCTCGATCAATACGAGTATATACTCGTGGATGGAGCCTATTGAAAATACATGTATGAGAATCGCAGAATATTACATGTGATAGAATTCCATGTTTCTCACATTGGTCTAACAACACCGGCCTGAAGGAGAAAATTTTTCAGTATTTGAAAATGGCGGTAGTCCTCATCAATGCAGCAAATCAAGATCTGAGCGGTCATGATTGACTCCTGGAGAAGAGTGTAGATCTCCAAAGAAGGCCCCCTCTCTCCGGGAAATAAATTTCATTCGACAATCAGATGACTTTTTCTGCACTGTAAATTCCCTAATATTTTACAGACCGGCAAACATTCCATTATTGAGTTTATAATCCGGAACCGTGACAGAGGCATATTGTCTTTGGATTTTAGAATTCATGGTTGCAGGATTTTTCGGAAGAAATACAAAACGCTCCTCCGGGGACTTTCTTCACGATCAAAAAGCTCACATGTAGAAAAGAAGCTCACCGATTTGGTGCTCTTGAGCAGCGAATGGAAGTTACTTTTCACGATTTCCGGATTTCAATGATCCTGTTCTGTATTTGCCATTCATTGAAATTCTGTTTGAAAAATTCATCAATCAACTCAAAGAAGACAACAATGTCCTCCCGAATGACATGATATCAATGATTCTTTTGCATCCAGATCTGTCACATCCGATAAGCACGGCATTTGGGAAGGCATCTGTTTCAAAAGGAAGCCATGTCCTGAATGAGATCCAGCGGCTGATGCATAGGTACATCAAACATGGGCACTCATGCTTGAATCCTTTGTGTAGCCAAATGAAATTTATTTGCAGTAATCAAGCTCTGCCATTTTTCAGCGAAGGCATCAAAATTGACTTTAAACTTGCCAGAATGCGGACCGGAGGTGCAAGAAATCGACGGTCTCCTCATCTTTCGCGAACAGAAAAAAAGAAAAAATGCACGTCTTCCGTTCAACTGTCAACAAATGAAAATCTCGACCCAAGTCCGTCTTATTCACGCCTCAGTCGTGCACTTGTTGTGGGAATAAGCAAGCACGATGATCCTGACGCAATTTACCGAAGAGTTCGTTGTTCAAAAAACGCCGAAACTTATCTGAGAGGTGAGGCGCTGCACCATGCTGCCAGTGTACCAAACGCCCCCTGTTCGTTGTCGGAGGTGGCGCTGTTTTAAGCTTATCTGAAGCCTCAGGGATTTCAAAGAGTTGTGATGGATGAACAACTGGGAAACGAAATCGTTTTCTGTGGAGATCCAGCCCCAAAACAACTTGGAGTTCTTAAAACGATCGAGCATTACGACTGCATCACCAAGATTCCGGCTTACCTGAAAAAAGAGTACTTGTGCCCTTACTGCTGCATCGCTCTGAACAACAAGTCGCAGCACAAATGCTTCCGTCCGTGTCAGAGATGCGGCAACCGAAACTGTGTCGAAGAAGATGGAGATATTTAAAAGAGAAAATGCAACCAATCTCTCCGGTATTTTGTCGATAGCATCTGCTACGAGGATCATCTCACCACCTTAGCATCTGACGGAAGAACGGTTTGTTTAGCTTACACCTGCTGCGGAAACTGCTACCGTTTCATTCACCCGCCTCGTCCTGTGCTGTTTTGGGAGCCCCATTCGTGTACGCAGATCTACTGCTGTAGCTGCAAAACTTACGTGGATAAACCCCATCCTTGTTTCATGGAAACGGGAGCTGAACTTGAAGCGCTTTACAAATCCTATCGTTACCTGCGAGCAACCTTGGTACAATACTCAGCAGCTGAAAAAGAACAATTCCAGCTTCCCGATGGCGTGAATGAGAACAGACATTTCTTTTTCGATGCCAAAACCATTGATCGCGGCGGATCCATCGGACATGATGCTGTTTGCTTTTGTTGCGTCGATGATCGAGGAAATGTTGTTTGTGTGACCCAGGGGGATAGCACAGCTTTTGATTTTGTGAAGTGGATTTACCGGAAAGAACTTACAGGAGCCACTTACATTAGCCATTACCGAAGTCGGTTCGATAATTGTCTGATTCTTCGTGTACTCGAGCAAGAAGGCGTTCTACAGAAGATTCTGTGCCGTGGCTCTACTATCTTCATCATGGAGATCGAGAAATACAAAATTCGTTTCATCGACTCGTTCTCGTATGTCAAAATGATATTGCGCGATCTACCGAGCGCCTTCCAGATTGATGCCGAAATCGAGAAGGGGCAATTCCCGTTAAAACTTATCCAGGAAAAGAATTTTGACTATCGTGGAGATGTTCCTGACCTGTGTTACTACGAGCTTCCTTCCGCGGTTGACAAGCACGAGCGGTTTTTTGGGTGGTACGAGAACGAGCGCCAGCGTAAGCAAGGAAATTTCGAGTTCTGGACTGAATTGGTTGAATACTGCATAAAAGGTCACTTTTCATCTCCACCATGAATCGCAGAATAATAATTGTTGATTTTAAGATTGCCAAGTGCTGCGAATCTGCATGCAAAACTTTCAGACTCACTGGCTTTTAGCTACAAATGGACTCGACTGCTTCGTTGTTTCTACGTTGGCAGGCAAGTCAGAAATTTATGACATCCTAGTTTCTCCAACCAGTCACAATTTCTCTCGCAGGCTGCTGCATGTCGTTTTTTCAATACGGATGTTTAAAAAGCAATACCCTCGGGCTTGTGGCACCGGGCGGTTTTAACGCACATCAGAAACAGAGCAAAATAGCGCTTGATTGGCTACGCTGTGTTGAGGAAACCGAGGGGATTTCAATCTGAAAAACCACCACGCCAGTTGGGGAATTCGTGGTTGATGGCAGACTCCCAGTTGATGGTTATCACAGTGAGAATTTCACGGGTGAGTTTTACTCCAGAGCTATTATGGAACTCGGGAACTGAAGAGTTCAAGCAGTATTTTGATGCCATATGCTTAAAAGCTGATTGGCAAGTTTGAAATACTTTACGTGAGATCACTACATAGTTACAAGTATTTCGAAATTATGCGCCTGATTTTGAACCATCAAGCTCAGAATACTTTTGGCCGCCAAGAAAAACCTGTTGTATTTTCAGAGACTTTTGGCATGGATGCCCAAAGCACACACTGCCCGGAACCGTCAACCGCCGAAACGGAAAAACCATGAAGCAGCCTTGCCAAGGTATTTTATGTAAAAGAGTAAGAATCAAACGATCCGACGCGTGTGAAAGCATTGTGACCATGTGGGAGTGCGATTTTCGGAAAATTGTTAAAAACCGCAGCGTTGCACAGTCATGTGCGAATGAGACGGTGAGCCCCATAGACCCCAGGGAAGCTTTGCAAGGTACATCAAATCTAAAAATTGGAACCAGCGGTCAGAGTGCTAATATTTGCACTTGATATCAAGGTGGATCGACGGACCTTAGCCGTTTCTACGCAAAATCTGCCGGTGATCGTGTCATCAGAGCTGTGGATGTCAGAAGTGAGTTTCAAACGAAAATTTCAACATTCATTGTGTCGAAAATTTTTGAACGTTGAAGGTATGTACCCATACGTTCAAATTACAAAGCGCTTACCGGTCGGGCATCCGGATGTCATTACTCGCAATTTTGAGGAGCTAGAGAACTATTTTGGACTTGTCAAGTGCACAGTCTTGGCACCTAAAGATCTCTTCCATCCTGTTTTGAACCTGAAAATTAACGGACGTCTGATGGCCGTGCTTTGCCGAGTCTGCGCAGAAGTGAACATGCAAGGTTGCTGCCAACTTAGCGACCAGGAGCGCCATCTAACGGGGCAGTGGTACACGCCAGAGCTGCATTGAGCAGTCCACGAGAACGGCTGTATCCTTATTACGATTCACGAGGTAAATACATTTTACTCAAATATACGTTTTTGAGAGCTGAAAAGAAAAAAAACTGATAGGTTCATCACTTTCGCGAATCTGTTCAATATGATACAGACAGCAGGGCACCAGGACTGTTTACCGAATACTTCAAAATCACCATGCGCGGCAAAGTGGCTTGCAGTCCATTCCCACCGGAAGTGACATCTGCCGAGAGTAAAGAAAAGTACTGCGACGACTGGTCGCGACAGATTGGTTTAGACAAAGTTTACATAATCATAGATGCTGGTGCATTCACCAGCTTACAAAGTATTCCACTTCAGAGTATAAAAGAT
>JAQIWT010000530.1:0-18576 GCA_034696485.1 Isohypsibius dastychi
CCTTATCTCTATACAACTGAGACCCACTCAAATATCTCTTCCCATTCAACGCTTCCTCTTCTTTGGCCAACTTCCCATTCAGTTTTCCCAACTGACTATCATATCTTTCCAATTCTTTCCGGAAATCGACTGCGTTTTCCAACTGTACAAATATCCTTCCCCCATTCTCCATCATCTCCACCGCACACCCTTCCGGTTTCTTCGACACATCTAGGAACTCACAACTGCTCGATCTCGAGATGATCCTCAAATATTCGGACAATTTCTCCAAATCAGGCCTGATGTTTGCATCCGGCAGTTCAACGTACAGTGGAACCTGCTCTTTACCCAATCCATACTGAGCGCGAATATTTTTGACTTGCTTTCCAATCGTTAGAATAGTTTTCATGTTGGATTCAAGATTCCAAAGGTCACCAGAAATTGAAAGTCGGATGTCGTTTGGTTTGGGGAATTTCGCTGTACAGACGCTTTCGGATCGATGGTTGATCGGTAAGGGCAGACGCTGATACAATTCTTCTGCGAGATTCGGCATGAAAATACAGATAAGACGGAGATAGATGTCGAAAATGTTGAGCATCGTTGAGCTGATTCCCTGAGTCGAATGCGAGTTTGATCTGAAAACATGCCACAAATAATGACAAAACTCAAATCCAAAACGCAGCTGGGTCTATGATAAAGATGCTCACCCCGTCGACATTTTCAGAGCCGGTTTGACGCATTCCAAATACACATCACAGAGATCCTCATACCAAAACGTGTAAAGACTCTCTGCTGCCACATCCAACTCCATCTTCTCCAAACCAACATGACAATTCTCAACCAGTCTCCGCAAGCTCCCCAGAATCCACTCATCAATCGAGCTTCGTTCGCCATTCTGTCCGACCAGGTGAACTCCGCTTTGCTGGTGAGTTTTCCATGTCTCTTCGCAGAAGTGAAACGCTTGCCAGATCTTGTTGCAGAACTTGTTCGCGGTCTCAATGTGACCGAGCTCGAAATTCACGAAATGCTGCTGCGTCTTGTACCGACATAACGCGAATCTTAGCGCATCCGCACCGATCTCCACCTGCAAGAAAATTCTGTAGAGATATCGACATAGATTTATGTGAAACTGCGATTAAGGTTTCAAAATGTTCAGGAAAATCTGATCGCATATTCTGATTTCATTTCACTGACTCAATTTCACTCCAGAGTTATTCTGATGTGATGAAGGTCTGCGGAACATGGATCGTCGAAAACATGTGCATATTTAAAACATGTCATCCCTGAGGATGTTATCTGATTGTTCAAACCTGATGACGTGAACAAAGTGACGTTTCCTGGAACTGGATGATTTCAAGAAGTTTTAATTCTACGATGCTTCACATTATAGAGTATGCATACTGTATAGTAATATGGCCGCAAACGCGCAAAGCATATGGAATGAGTGCTGGTCAGAAGTTGATATACCATGGTTAAAATTCTCATTTAGAGTAGAAACTGCCTCACTGATGGCAAAAAGCAATTTTTTTTACAAAAGATGAGAAATCAGGGGTTTCTTGTACAAAATCGGTAAATGTCTTTAAGTACGGGTCGCGCGAATATGATACATCGGTTAGTGTTCGAGAATGATTGCAAAATACCGCTCTTCTACCAATTTGCACCATTCTGTTGCATATCAAAGTTCGTATGTTCTAATAATTCGTTCACGGAATGTTCGTATACACAGACCTGCGTTCATACATAATTAAGTTACAAGCAAATGTAAATCAGAAAACTGAAACAAAGTTGTTCCCATTTCAAAAAATGAATTTCTTATTCCTGAAAAAGTATTCATTGATTTTATCAAACATAAACGTACCTTCCCATTTTCCGGTCCAGCGGAAAGGTCACAAATAATCTCCATCGGGTCAATCACATTCCCAACACTCTTGCTCATCTTCTTCCCCTTTTCATCACAAATCAGTCCATGCAACAGTACTTTCCGAAACGGAGGTTCCCCCGTCAGCGCCAAACCCATAAAAACCATCCTGGCCACCCAGAAGAACAATATATCATGTCCAGTCTCCATCAAACTCAACGGATAATATTCCTTCAAATCTCGAGTCATTTCCGGCCATCCGAATGATAGAAATGGAAGGGAAGAAGAAGTGAACCAAGTATCCAGGACGTCATCGTCTTGAACGGGATTCAGTTGGTCTGGAGGTATATTGAAGGTCTGAGATAATTTCAAAGCAGCTTCGACGGGGTTGTGGGCAGCAGTCCAGGTTTCCTGACCGTTGATGGTCACTTTGAACGCGGGGATCTTCTGACCCCACCAAAGCTGGCGAGATAAACACCAGTCCTTGTTTTCGGAGAGGAACAGCTCCCAGATTTTGTCGAATCGATCTGGAATGAGCTCTAGTTGGCCACTGAAAAAAACAAAAACGCGATGTTGAACATTTCAGGAAATAGTAGCTTATGATCTCAATTCTACAATAAATTCCTTCATTCTTGACGGTGCTTACATAATTCCTGAAAAACCCTATAATTTTTTTTCTAGCTCCTTAAATCGTTCGCTCAATTCCTGAAAAAATATCTGGATTCCCAAATTACTAAATTCCCTGATTCATAAATTCTTGAATTCCCAAATCGATGAATCTCTCAAAACCACAACATTTTCGAAAACTCTTAAATTCCTGAAACAATTTCAAGATTTTTGAATTCAGAAATGCTTCGTTCCAAAAATTTTCTTCCATAGCTCCCACTCCTGATATTCACTTCAAAAAGAGAAATACTCACTTTGCAACCAGTTTCCGCGCAATCTCCGAATATTCCCTGCAATCCAAATACCACTGATCCTTCAATCTCGGCTCAATGATATCCCCGCTTCTCGAACAAAACGGCACACTCATCTCATGCGCTTTCCTCCCTCTCCACAACCCTTTCTCTTTCAACATCATCTGAATTCGTTCCCGAGCCGCAAACCGCGAAATTCCATCCAGTACCGGAAGTTGCGAAATCATCTTGTTCGAATCATCGATGACATCCCACGATTCCAAACTGTGCTTCAATCCAAGCTCATAGTCTCGCGGATCATGAGCTGGGGTGATCTTCACAGCACCGGTTCCGAGATCGGGATTCACGGAGACATCCGGGACAACCGGAAGTAGACGGTCAAAAAACGGATGTCGAACAGATTTCCCGATGAATTTTTGATATCGGAGGTCGTTTGGATGGACGGCAATCGCAGAGTCACCTATTAAAATATATAATAATGTCAAAAATAATTATATTTATTAGAAAATTACTTTATTCATTTATCTGTGTGAAAATAAATCACATAGAAATATGACCAAAGTCAGTTTCACCGGAAACCGTCGTCTCAATATTTTAGCTCACCCAACATAGTTTCAAGTCGAGTTGTCGCGACGACGATTTCTTCTTCTTGGCTTCCGCCGGAAACAGGGTATGCGAAGTAATCGAGATATCCGACTTGGATGGTTTCTTTTTCACCGGGGATTTCGATGAAGGTTGGTGAGGTGAATTGGCGATGTTCGACCTCGATATCTGAGATGGCGGATTTGAGATGTCCACACCAGTTGACCATCCGTTTCTGGCGGTAGATTTTACCCTGGTCGAATAAGCGGATGAAAGCTTCGCGGACACCGTGTTGGATTTTGTCGTCGAGGGTAAAGGTCAGGTGGGACCAATCGACTGATGCACCAAGACGACGGATCTGTGAAAAAATGTACTGTATAAATAATGATATTAAATCAATAACAATAATAAATTCAAAAATAAAAATAATAAATTTAGAGGGTGATAAATTTGCTAAAATTTCATACTATGTATATTCATCATAATTTCTTGTAACAAAAAAGTCGTAATAAAACATGTCATTCTTAACTTTATCCACGAAAGAAATTCGTTAGTTGAAACATGGTTTTACGAGTCAAGACACCGATTGCAGCGAAGAAAGGACAATTTACTTTACTATGAACATAATAATTCTCAAAACAATTAAGCATTTCGGAAAAACTGATGTAATAATAAACCAAAATAACCAAACCGGTAAAAGAAATATTCTGAATTCCTACGAAAGGGAATCCATGATCTAAGCAAATCACGGGTTTTTTAGATGTTTTCCGGACGCTTGACAAGATGCAGATGATTTAGGAATTCTAGTAGAAAATCGGCTATAGTTAGACATCGTCTTCGATAGTTCGAATTAGTACCGCAAGCAACTCACTACGAAAATCTACGGAAGATAAACTCCTTCCACTGCACTTCATTTGTTTCAACAAAACTTTCTTTTACAACTTGTTTTTATTCCGAACGGAAAAAATTATATCATTTTCGGCGAGAAAAAGAAATGACACTCCGAAACCCTGGCATGAAGAAACGCAACTGAGCTGAACAATTTGAAAATTAAACCATAACCATTTTCACCTACTGTAAAAAAAATTTGCTTCTTGAGCAAAAAAATGATACGCGAAACTCAAGAGTTTTTGATATTTTGAATCAAACCTGATATTTAATCCTCTCCGATTTCTCGTCCTTCCACGCGTCAGCCCTCCTCAAAAACTCCTCCTTCCCCAAATCATGCCTCGTTTTCTTCTCCTTCTTCCAAATGTCTTTCTCAACTTGAACTTGAGTCGCGATTCCCGCATGATCCAATCCAGGAACCCACAAAACTCGTCGTCCCAACATGCGATTCCATCTAACCAACGCATCTTCGATAGCTATTGTCAATACATGGCCCAAATGCAGCGAGCCGGTGACATTCGGAGGCGGAAGGATAAGCGAGAAAGTCGGTTCCTTCGTCGCTGAAGACGGTTTGAAGTATCCTTGAGAAATCCACCATTCCGACCAACGGGATTCGACGAAACGCGCGTTGTAAGTCCGAGGAAGGGGCGATAATGCTGGTTTATCTGATGGAGAATTTTTTTGAAACGACAGAAGTATGTTCGAATGATGATTTATTTACCGGCGAAGAATCTCTTGACGATTGCATTTCCGGTTCTTAAATAAAGTCGTGGGAGTGAAACAATGCTCCGTTCCAACATGGGAAGTGCAAAATCAAAGGCCAGATCATATAATTTTATCAGCTGCTTCGTTGTATCATGGTCGGGAGTGTGGAGAACGACAGATTCTACGAAGCAGAGAAAAGATTCAAGATCCGAACATTTGTTTATTTTGGTTTTTACAGAAATTCAGTGGCGCCTGGAACAGAGCGTCTCCCCAAACCTACCTTTCCTTCGTACACCACTGAACCCACGCTTCCAAGCGAAGCGTGGAACTCAAACTCGAGCTCAAACTCCAAGCGAAGCGTTGTTTTGTCAGCTTGTCGGACAAAGGCAACTTCGCAATTCCAGTCCAGGCACACTTTCATATTTCGCGAGTGCTTTTCCGAAATTTCACGTTTTTCCCACATCATCGTTTCTATTTTCCCGATCCGCAATGTCGACTGTTCCCCTGGTGAAAACAGAATTCGACAAGCTTATCGAGCAGAAATTTGACGAGCCAAAGGACGTCAAGCCCACGTTTGTGCGGAGCACGGTCAAGACGAGTGGACCTGTTGTCAAAACTAAAAAGGTCATTGTTCCGGATCCCGTGGAAGAAGTGGATGAAAATGCAAAGATTATCAGCATCGTGTAAGTCTCCACAAAATCAAATCTGTATGCCTGGTTTCTCTTCTGGTGCGGGCTTATGACTTCCGAAAAGAAGCAGTTTCCGTTTTCATGTTTTTCTCTTCTTTTTCTAGGATTGAGAATTCAGAATACTCCGATGTGAAGGTCAAGGTCAAAGAGACGACTTTTCTCCACAAACTGCTGTTGGTCTATGAAGATCGCATTGACGCTGATCCGCGTGGGTCGATGAAGTTCGTCTACGACGGTGTGATGATTTGAAATAAATTGTTGTTTATTTATTTCTCAATATGTTCTGTAGGTCGACCTGTTGGAAGATTTGATTCTGCACGCTCTCTGAAAATGGAGAATGGCGACAAATTGGAGGCTTTTAAGAACCAGTTTGGTGGATGAAGAATGGTGAGGCTTTCCACGAAGTGAAATCTGAGCCGGAAGTTGGTTATCAGTGTTCAAAAATATTTCCTTCAAAAATTCCCCATTTGACTATTTGTACACATGTTTAAATATTATAATCGGTAGTTGATTATCCCTCGATTATTAACGTATTCTTTTGTACCATAGATTGATCCGAGTTTTCTGGTTTTGCAGGCTAAGAAACTGGGTAGTGGGAGCTCGTCTGAATATTTCAAAGACAGGACGTTATGTTTATTTTTCAGTCCTTTTTTGTAAGGGCTATAGCCTGCTCATCCAGCACCTTGGTTCCAGTGTTTTATCGCATGATGGGAGGAACCTTTGTTGCATATTTCACAGTTTTAAATCGTTTACAGCTTTGTACTTCATTTTCCGTGTAAGAAATTTATTCGTTACGTTTATCAGTACTGCAGCCGATAAATTTCTTTGAGCCAATTTAAACAACCAAGCTGCGTTTCATCTGCCGAACAATAAAAATGTATCACGGTAAAAACGACGATGATGGTTTCGTGGCGCATGGGACTTCGAACAGCTCACCGGCCCCTTCATTTGGCCTCAAGGGGTCCATGGCAAAATGCTTGGTCACAGTCATTCATCACCAAGTAAGATGTCAGCATTTCGGGATTTGTTTCCAAGTAGAATCCAACAAAGCTGATCTGTGAGCTCTTCGCGTCGGATCTATCTTAATAGTTGTAGAATAACTCAAAGATGGGACATTTCGATCCATATGATGACAATGGCGGGTGAGTGCTGTTTAGAATATCTAGGAATGCCCACTCATTTCCTTTTTATGAAATTATGATTAATCCAAAATGTTTTGGAGTTTTGTGCATGTTAGCTGCTGTCAAACGGTGGATTTTCAACAGTGTTTCTTTTTAGGACTGTTGCAGCGATTGCAGGGAGTGATTTCGTGCTGATTGCGACTGATTCGAGATTGTCAACTGGCTCTACGATTCTCTCACGTTCAACTCCCAAGATCTATCCTCTGTGAGTCGTGTTTTAATTTACGACGATCTTTCTGAAGGTTCTGTTGAGTCGGTATTTGATTCTTCAATGGTGCGTGGGATAGATAACGGAGGGAAATCCGTGGGTGACACCAAGTTCTCACTTGCAATTTCATGTTTTGGTTTTTCAGGTCGAAAAACACCGTGATCGCTTGTGGAGGCTTCCATGCTGATACGTTGACGTTAGTGAAGAATCTGGAAGTGAAAATGAAGGTAAGGGAATGAATGGTTCACGAATTCAGGGTGACTCGAATGAACTGCCTCATTGACGATCAACCGGAAGTGTGAAAACTGATTTTTTTCTGATTCTGTACCTCCAGAATCTGTTTTCTTTTGATTTTTTTGAGTTGGAGTTTCAGCTTTTCTTTCGTTATAGCTGTTTGTTCATGAGCATGGAGAAGAAATGACGACGAAAGCGGTTATGGCGCTGATGCTTCCGACGCTTTATGGACGTCGATTTTTCCCGTTTTATGTCCGACCAATTGTAGCTGGTTTGGACCGCGATGGTGAGTACATACTGTTTTCAAGAGTTTTGTACAAGTCGGAATCATTTAATTTTTATCACAAGTACCGGAAGGTATAGTTAACATTTAGTTACTGAGAAATCGGGTGTTTTGCGGAGGCGCGAGTCCTGCTTTAAACCTGAAAATTTGTGCCATTCTCAGATTTTACTTGAGTATCGATCTTAATCTATACGTTGACGAAACTGAGCAAAAATTTCAAATGCGTGGGAAATTTTAGAGCTTTTCATTCTTTTTGGGAAAAAAAACGATTTTCAAGTTGAAAACCGCAGTATGAATTATTTTCAGGTCGTGGACTTGTGGCATCGTACGATCCAGTTGGAACACCGGAATTCTTCAGCTTCGTCATTCAAGGCAGCGGGGAAAATCTCGTCGGACCTTTCCTTCACAATCAGGTACATTTGAAAATGAAAAAAATCAAGATTGGCTCTTGTGGACCGGAAGTTTGAAATTCACGCCTAATTCACGTTTTTTCACGAAATTCACGTTTTTTAGATTGGAATGAAACGGACGTTGTCGGATGTTCCCGTTCAAGCGCCACCGGAACTAACTTTGGAAAAGTCGATCAAGTTGGTTAAGGATGCTTATTTGGCCGCTGCTGAACGCGATGTCTACACCGGAGATGTTGTCACTTTGTTAGCCATTACCGCGAAAGGAAGCGAAACTTATAGCTTCCAGCTTCGTGACGATTGAAACTATTAACACGAAGTGGATGTTTTTTTCATATCGATTACTTATTTTCCTGTCGATTTTCCGAACTGCTGAACATAAATCTTCCCATGCAAGAAAAACATCTGAAACTTTTGAAAATGCAGTTCCAGGAATTTTGAAGCGATATAAAAGAACAATCGGGAAATTCGTTCGAAAAAAGGAATCTCATGAGAAATCACAGATAAAAATATTAAAAATCATAAAAGCAAAAAACGTCAACAATAATTGGACAGTCAGTTTTTGAACAAACTATCTGGATTAAAACTAAAAGAACTCCATCCCAATTTCGAGCATCCAGAATCACTTTGGTCATCGTAACAATAATCCTCCAGAGAATAAAATCTGCTCACAAGTTCACGAATCCAAATGTCCAAATCGCTTCCGGTCCGCTTGGAATTCTCTTCGGCAGATTTGGATAATTCAACAGTATCAACGTCGAGGAACTTGTAAATCGAAGAGAAATTGTGGGGAAGATATTCACTGTTGATTGGTCCGTGGTTAGAAGATAAATTAGTTGTGGAAGGAAGAATAAGGAATTCGGATTGAGCAATGGTTCGCCAGTTGTGCATCATGAAGATTCTCCAGATTCCCGGACGAAGCGGCTTTTGAAAGACAGGGGCATGGGGAAAATCGTCGTCAGTATTTCTAGAAATGTTGACCTGAAAAAAAAACAATTTCAGGACGGTGAATCTCACAGAATCAGTTTATATCAGGTTTAAGAAGCCAAACCACATGTTCAGGAAAATGACAGCGACTTGAAGCCGGATTAAATCAGGCCATGTATCTACAAAGTTTCTACAAATCTCAGTGCATCATAATACGATGTCGAAGGGATAATGTTATCGTACAGCAGCGGAAACTGGATTTTCAACATTTGAGCAAATTTTGAGGAAAAAAAACAATCTGGAACATCCATTCTAGCACTACCTACCCTTTATACCGGTTGCTTCTCAAAAAAAATACTTACGCAGTTGTCAAAAAAAATCCCATTTCTGATACAGTAGTCAGAAAGATTTAAGGGAGCGACTGGAATTTATTTAACTCCAACATGAACTTCTCAACAACGCACATTTCAATTTTAGTGACAAAAATACGTTTTGAATACTTGGTGGATTCGTACCTCAAAAGAGCCGGCAATAATTCCAGACGGATCAAGCCAAACCACTTGCGTAACCAGCGCCGAACCTGAATCGGCAACAATGTGTATGACCGGATCTGAAAACGGACACATAATTCCAGCATAATTCCGGAATATCTTCTCTTTCTCATCGAATTCCGTTCCAATCTGAAAATTTCAACAAAAAAACCGTGTAAGGTATTCTGGAAAACTTTTCTACAAAAGCTGTCAAACCTCAGACAGCAACAGCAAAACTCAAAAAAAAATTCAAAGAAAAAAAAACAAAAAAGAATTCGACAAAAAATTTAAAGAAGAAAAAAGCGAATATTCTTCTACTTCTGTAACGAGTATCTTCTTAATTTTAGGAACGAAGTCTCACCAAAAGATTCAAAATCCGCTCAGCTGGTTCAGCCAGTGTTGATGCAACCAACCGGAAGTGATTCTCCCCTCTGAATTTCGATTCCACAACAACGCTTTTTTCATCCTTCAAAACAACTTTCCGATCCAACAACAAACTTTTCCGTCCGTTTATATCAACTGACAGAAACAACGACTGAATTTCCGATTTCGTGGAAAGTTCGTTTCCGGTGACGGCAAGATGTGATAAGCCGGTCAGTAGCAAATTGAATAACTCCGACGGTGTTTTTTCTTCTTTTGAATACATGTTCAAAAAATGGTTTTCCAGTGGAGGAGAGTTCCGAAAACCAGGTTGAGAGAGAATGGCATTCCCGATTGACATGTCGATTAGGGAATCAAATTTTCGGGCGAAAAATATCGGCTTATCTGAATAACTCTGCAAAATACAACGAATAAAAACAACAATAATAACATCTTTATATATCAAAGTATATCAAAGCTGCCGCTGGAAGTTTCGTGCACAACAGTACTCTAACTGTTGGATCATATTTCGTAGAAAGGTAGTTCAGTGCCAACAGCCATGAAAAACAAGCCCTCTTCAGAAACTGTAATTCCTACTGACTCTGACTACTGTTCAGCAGATAAAAATAATCGACCGCATTTTGAAATCTACAGCTTAATCATGGAACTCGTTGCTAAGTTTCCATCGTTCACCAACGCTACATACACAAAGACCGAACGCCAAATCTGAACCAGTTTTCTACGATACCATCGATTACGTAGTGGAAACGTTTGCATTCCTGTTGAATTTGTTTCAGTACAAATAATACAAACGCTCTTAAAATCCTATATTCCGGTGTAACGGAAATACTTGCGACCACCGTAACACCGGTGCGGTTACAAAAAAACAACTCAAAAATTTCAATTTTACGGAATTCAAAGATCGAACAAGATATTTGTTCTCTAATATTTAACAATCAAAAACTAATAAAATTAAAACCAAAATTCAACTAAATGATAAAACAAAATGAGAGAATAAAATTACGCGAGCTAATGTACACATCCTCAAATTAATAAAAATCATGAGCTGATGGTGACGCTTACCAACAGTCGTTTGTGGTCTTTCATGCGAAAAATATGTGGAGAACATCCACACCAGTCAACGATATTCTTATGCTGGCAATTGCAACCTTTGCTTCGAATCCAGTTGGTGAAACGAAGATTTCCATCAACAACCGAATGACAAAAACGGCTGTTTTTCAGAACAGTGTGGAAAAAACTCTGCAAAAAAAACATCGCGTCAACACTAATCTAGCAAAAATTCAGAAATATTAATTATTCCAGAAAAGAACATGAACAATAAATCCTGAAATGAATCTTTTACATCAGATTGGAGAAAAAAAATTATTTTTTGCTGAAGTTAAAAAAATAATGTGATTTTATCTTTCCATTTCAGTCTTGAAAAATCGAAAAAAACGCATTCAGTTAAAAACAGTCTCAAAAAAAGAACAAAAACCTCAGATTATTCCAAGAAGTTTCGAAGTAAAATTTCAAAAAACAACAACAATACAGAGCATCTGAAATTGTTTTACCTCAGCCGGAAGTAGCGTGAAGTTGAAAAATGTCAACAGCCCAGAGACAAGTTCGTCGGGTCTCTCCGAAGCGACATAATCGCAGAATGATCGATGCAGAACAACCCAGTCACTTCCGCCATCGATGGTGATCCCTTCCGGTAAAGAACGCGTCCCCATTTTGTACAAATGATTCTCACATTCGTAAAACGAAAACTTCAGTCCCTGACTTTTGATAAATCTACAGAAAGAACATATGAATACACTGAGAACAACGTTAAATCATAATGAAAAGCATCTAATAGACCGAAGCGTTATTCGGAATTAACTCTGCAATATTTAAGAAATAAAATCATCAGAAATTCACCGTTAGAATGTTCTATTGCTGAAATGAACGCGAAGCATGAAAATGCTCGAACTTACTGCTCCAGCGTTTTTCCGTGGGATTTCACGAAATTCTTCCCATAATTGTTGGACAGGTAATTTACAAGTTCTCCATTGGTTCTGAAACAACAGATGAGAAACCAGCATTAAACACATGGGGACTGCAAAACAGAATTTCTGACTTCCTTGAAATGTGTATTCAGTACCATTCTTTAAATCATCAGAAATGAATTTGATGTGCCTACTTAATTGGCAAGTCGGATTCGCTGAGATTGACGATATAATCCCAATTCCATTCAGTATAACTCAGGGCCAGCTTGATGGCGTCCATTAGAGTCGGAAGTAAACTCGCACCTCCCCAAATAGGGGCATGTCTTTTCTGGATCAACCGGAAGTTCTTGAAATTATCCTCCAAATACCTCAACTTCTCAAACAGGAAATCGTCACGCTGCAAGAAAAAAACCTAATTAAACAAAATCATCGTGATAATGAAAATATTAACATAACATCAACAGATCGTGTAATATATTTACGAACGTGTAATATATTTGAATAATCCAAAAACTCAAGGAATTCTAAAATATATTTTGAAAGATATGTCAACGGAAGTGCATACCGCATCAACGTGAATCAAATAATAATGTTCCGGTCGATGAATCAAGCTGGCAAGTCGGATAACCTGCTGATAATCCCGTCCCCGAACCGTCATAACAAAAACAATCCGTATAGACTCCGGTGCTATGGGGTTACCTGCAAACAGAAAATAGAATGTGAAGTGAAGTCCTTCTTGAATTCATTTCTCAAGTTTTTCAAATGCAATTTGAACTTCGTCATTCAATTTTCCCATCCACCATCAAAAATCCAAGGTTTCGTAAAATATCCTCTCGAAATTCAAAATCGATGAGAAGATACTTCGATAACGTACTGGTTGCAAGATTCACTTCCGGTTGACAGAAGTTCGGAAGACGTTCCGGATAAACCTTTCCCTTTTCCAAATTGCATGCAAATTCGGTCATCTCCACTATACATCCAGGCGATTTCACTCTTTTCAATGCATTCAACGCCACTTCGTTCGTGATGTTGCAGAGCGGAGAGGGGTACCGATTCTACAAAATGAGAAAAATAGTGAGGGAAAAACACGAAAATACATTTGAATTAAGACGAAAGCTTTTCGCCAAACTGGCTCTGAGGATGATGCAAAATATTTTTCGCATCTGAACTCCACCGTATATATCATAACCAACCTGAAATATCCAGTCGAAATATGTTTCTGGAATGAGAAAGTGGACGGAAAGTGAAAGAAATGCGATGAGGAATGTTGTGCGAAAGCACATGGTCCAACTCGTCCGCTGCTCCATCAGAACGCATTTCAGCAATTAAATTACTCCAATCATTTTCAAACTACACAAAAAATCTGTAAACGCGAAAGAGTCGTCTAAATCGGACTCCAGAAGCAACAAGAAACAAATGTAAACAAATCCAAATTATTCCAGACAACGCCACCGCATGCCCCCCCCCCCCTCCATTCTGGCCTGTACTGTACCCCAAAGCAGACTTCTGATGATTTCTTTTGTTTCATGAAAATTTTGCTCACTTATTCCCAGTTTCTCGCCGTCCCTTTGCTCTCCTGCAATTCTCTTCTGGTGTTCGAATTGCATTATTGCTGGTGAGTTTAGTGTGAGTTCGCAGGTGCTCGGGCAATTGTGTAACCTCACAAAAGTGAAACTGCGGAGATGAAAAAATGTGCTCATTAATCCTGTGATTTTCTCTTTCAGAGCCCAGTCTCTCGCTGGATCCCCCAATGTGCCAGTAGCATCGCTCTGATCAATAAACTTCGCTGAAGCTTTCCTGTCGGTCGGTTCAAGCGTTCGGGATAACCAGCACTTCGATTTCAACGCGTCGCAAACCGGAAGCTGGGATCGATTTGTTGCAGAAAAATGTCCGTGATTCCCGGAACGCAGCTAGATCCCGTTTCTGTTAAACGTATACATAAGTTGGACGAAACAGTTGTCAACAAAATTGCTGCTGGGGAAGTTATCGTCCGACCAGCTAGTGCACTCAAAGAACTTGTCGAAAACAGGTAGTTTGTAATTGCATGTGTTTCTAATCTCCTTTAGTTTATTTTTAACTTTGCCGTAGTCTTGATGCTGGGGCAACATCGATTATCATCACGATTAAAAATGGTGGACTGGATTACATGCAGATCCACGATAACGGACATGGAATCCATGTGAGTTTCTAAATGGCGTTTTTTGACGAACCGGAAGTTGTTGAGTTCTTGTTAATTTTCGGATTGTTTTTCGATATTTTTGCCAGATTTTTCGTATTTGTTAAGAGAAGAAAACTTGAGTTTTCAAGTTTGATATCCGTATATTGGCGGCAGAATAATTTTGACCGTGAACCGGAAGTCACTTGATCTTGCTGCTTTCTGTACGTTATTCCCGGAATTTTTCATTCTTGATCTATGTGAATTTTGAGACATTGGTGTTGAATGTCTTTCTTTGCAGAAAGACGATTTACCGATAGCTTGTGAGAGATTCGCGACGAGCAAAATCAGCCATTACGACGATCTTTCAAGCTTGCTCAGTTTTGGTTTCCGGGGAGAAGCTTTGGCCAGCATCAGTCATATTGCGAGAATTCGGATTCTTTCGAAGGCTGCTGATTCACAGTGTGGGTTTCAAATGGATTACTGCAATGGGAAACCTGTGATGGACCAACCGAAACCCTGCGCTGCAACCATTGGAACTATTATCACGGTAAGTTCTTTTGTTTTTCGGGAAATCAAATAAAAAATGACACAAAATTACTTCGATGAATTTTGTTTATATGAAATTCGTTTTACAACCAGAAAACTCGTTCTGGAAAATCATTAGAGTTCCAAAATTGATGTTCGGTTGCGTTGCCTTTGTTCGAAATATGAATTTTAAGATATTCAGAAATTTTTATTTTTGACAAATCACGGATGTTGAGTCCGAAAAATATCTTGTGGCTTTATTCGGCTTCTTCCTGATTATCCCATATTTTCTCGTGTATTTCAGGTTGAGGATTTTTTCTACAATTACCCGAACCGGCGTTTAGCGATGTCTCCGGCTTCGGATGAAGGAATGAAAGTTATGGACGTTGTTCTGAGATATGCGATTCAGAATCCCAAGATAGGATTCACATTGAAGAAATACGGACAACATGTCGCCGATCTCAGAACTCCCCCTAAATCTTCAACACTTGAAAACATCAAAATCATTTTCGGAAACTCTTTGGCCAAGTAAGTAATCCAACTGTTCCAGCTTGGATGCTTCCCTTTTTTTCTCAGGAAATGCAGAAGGTTAACAACTTTTGAGAGAGCTTCTGATTCTGAATTTTAATCCAGTTTTCGATGCTGATTTTTTATGTGAGATTTTTTAGAGGCTGAATTTTGAAGGTTCTTCAGTTTTTTGTTTTAATTATTTTACAATCAAAACAACAGATTACAATTGATTTTACAATTGATTTCGTCGGATTTTCGCTTATATTCCTCTTTTTTCAGAGAACTTATTCCGGTGAGTGGGGATTTGGAAAAAGTCAGCCTGAAATTCACCGGACTGGTCAGCCATGCCAATTATTCGGGGAAGAAATACAACTGCCTAGTTTTCATTAACGGTTAGTTTTCGGAATATGGTATACATAATCGAATTTTTCTGGCGAGAAAAACCGGATTTTTTTACTTGAACTATGTGGCAAAACGAGCGTGTTTTTTAGGTCGGTCGGTCAATGTGCCGAAACTGAAGAAATGCTTTGAAGCTTTCTACGATACGCTGCTTCCGAAGCACACTTATCCGTTTGTCTACATGAGGTATGTTGATATCGTTTAAAAGATTCAGCAAAACTGTAATCAAATTTTGATGGTTAAACCAAAAAATTGGTGAATTTTTTTTTGAAGAAAAATGATTTTGCTGAGATTGAATATTTCGTGGATCGATCTATATTTCGCTTGGTCTTTCCCCATTGGTTTTTGTTTATAGTGAATTTAATGCTCTATATACAATGTACATGTTCCGCATTTTTGCATGATTTTTGAGAAGATTACCTTATTTGTTAGAATATTGCTGTTTGGGAATTTTCGTTTTTTTAATCTTTGATTTTATTAATTGTTTTTTGATTTTCATTTTGACTTCGTACACAACTTTCATTTCTGGTAGCGTTGAACTGCCACCGCCGCTCATCGATGTGAATGTCCACCCAACCAAAGCCGAAGTCCACTTCCGGTTCGAGGAAGAAATCGTCAAGTGCATCTTCGATAAAGTCAAGTCTTCTCTGTCTCAACATGATCTCTCGCGTGGATTTCCGGCTCAGATATCGTCCCATGATCACCTTCCATCTTCCTCGTCGCGAGCTCAAAGTGTTGCCCCGAATTCGCACAGTCCGGAAGACTCATTTTTGAGTCAGGCTTCCACGATCCGTCCTCAATCACGAACTGCGCCGCAAAGCTCCGTTCGAACTGATAGTCGCGCTCAGACGCTTGACGGATATCTCCGTCCACAGACAAGGTACTTGTGAGAAAACTAACATTCAGAAAATTAAAAAAAAACAACCACAAAATTTGAAAATTTGAAAATTGAAAAGAAAAATAAATTGGAAAAAGATGTTGAATTAAGTCAAGAAAATCCTTTTCAGAATATTTGAAAATTACTCAAAAAATCATTCAACCCTACTTATCAAAATTCATATCAGAATATTCAAAATGGCCCTTCGGGGACTTCCGGTGACCTTTTTTGTATTTTTTATGCAGAGTTGAAGAACCTGAACACCACGACGTAGCTTCGATGATTTCGATTCTGACATCAAAGAAACCAACGCGAGAAATGCATTTATCCAGCCTACTCGAGTTGCGGGTTGAAGTTGAAGAAGGGATGGATGCTGGACTCCGAAAGATTCTCGCTGAACATAAATTTGTCGGAGTAGCCAATGAGAATACTGCATTGATTCAACATGATGTTGACCTTTATGCCGTCAACCTGACCCGACTCAGGTAAAATTCGAATTTCAGTTCGCATCATCATAAAATTTGAAATGTAATAAATTTGATGAACAAATTGATTTTCAATTGAAATAATCAATAAATGATGAATAATCATAATAATAAATCATTTGAATAATCGATTCATGAATTTATTTGCTTTACTAACTTTTCAAAGCATGCACCTGAAAGAGTTTTACCAGAATTTGAAAGTTCTCGGCGTGGTTTTTCTAAAATGTTCGATCAGACTTCCTTTTTTCATTTTCGCCGGAAATGATATTGTTCGAAAACCCGAAAACAACACATTTTGTGAATATCTCACTTATAGGAGTTTTCAGAAAACATCTGCTGTCTCCGGTTTCCGATGTTGGGATTGCTGATATTTGCCGTTTTTTTCTAGTGAAGAGTTGTTTTATCAGCTCATCCTCTACGATTTCGGGAGTTTCGGAGTCATTAGCTTATCAGAGCCATTATCCGTTTCCGCATTGCTCAAATTTGCGCTCGCCAACGATCTTTCGCCCGACGCCGGAAAACCGGAAGTGTTTGACGAAGTCAGCCAGGATGCTGCAAATCACCTGTTGCAGAAAGCTGAAATGTTCGCAGACTACTTCGCTCTTCAGTTCACTCAAGTAAGTTCATTCAGATTCATGTCAAACTATATACACTCGAACACTTTTTTCGGGTTTTCTGGATTTATATTTATTTTTCCAGGACGGAAGTCTGGTGAGCCTGCCGTTGCTGTTGAGTGAATACATCCCTCCTCTCGCTGACCTACCGTTTTATCTGTCTGATATTTGTAACAACGTTAGTTTCGATTCTGAAAAGGTCAGTTTTCTACCAACTTCCGGTTTGGGATGTTTTTCGAATACGTTCTGTTTTTAGGAGTGCTATGCTCAATTCGCGCGAGTTACGGCGAAATTCTACTCGTTCAAACGGGATCGCTATGCTGAGCTGGAGAAGGGGAATGATGATGAGTGGAAATGGAGTGTGGAACATATTCTGTTTCCAGCGTTGAAGACCATGCTTTTGCCCCCGAAATCAATGCGGGATGATGGCACTTTTCATCATCTGACTAGTTTACCAACTTTGTACAAAGTTTTCGAACGGTGTTGAGTTTATCCGAAAAAGTGACCTTTGTAATCTGCGATGTTGTAGACGAGGTTGAGTCAATTGTTTCTCGTTGAACTGCACATTTCTCAGTTGACACCTGGATCACTCTCAACGCGACAAAAGCATGAGAAATAAAAAAGTCTTGATTTAGAAGATGTCTGTCCTGACAGCTTCCAGGAGCAATCGTTGTTTCTACTGAGCCGGAAACGGAAATCGAGGTGGTTGACGTAGTAGCAGCTGCAGAAGTTGTGGGAGCCACATTGGGGTCTAAACCTGGAAATTCGTCAGCGAGGTCGCACCTATAAAGGAGATAGTTTCAAGAAAGGTGGCGAGGTGATATCTTTTCGTGAACACCAGTATTGGTGCTTGCAGCAGCCAATCTATGTTGGTTCAAAGAGCGCCAAGGTCAAGATCGGCAGATGGAAACGAATGTTGGTCTGAAGGGATTTTTTGAAACATTGGTTTGAGAGCACCAAACAAATGATATTGCCCCGCGTTCACAAACCTGGTTTGAAAAGATTCTCCAGAATTTTTGAAACTATTTCAAATCGAGAAGCTGAGATTAGAGAACATGATGCAGTACCTATATATCTCGCATGGCGCAGGCTGCTTTCTTGTACAGTAAAAGTCATTAAGTGGACCACCCTGTGGTTCCGAAAAAAGTGGTCCACATACATGACTGGTCCACTTAATGTCGGACCCCTGGCACGCCCTCTCCCCCAGTCTGGGTGGACCCCTTAATATCCATGCACCCCACCCCTTGAGAGGACCGGAAAGGTTGAAAGTTTTTT
>JAQIWT010000531.1:0-18575 GCA_034696485.1 Isohypsibius dastychi
AAAAGATCGGAGTATCCAAAACTTCGAACGTTTGCAGTCCTCCGATTACCGGTCTTGTTCCCGGCGATGTTGAGAATGGAAATCTCTCCGAAGACGCTTCCGTCAGTCAGCGTGACAAAAACCGTCGCGCCGTCGTCAGAAACGACCTCAAGCTTGCCTCTTTTTACAATGTACATTTCTTTTCCGATATCGCCTTTCTGACAGATGAAATCCCCAGGAGAATACACCTGCAACACAGTTTTTAGTGCTGCGGATTATTTTGCCTGTGTTCAGATTTCGGAATTGGTTGATATAATATTCACCCCCCCCCCCCCCCCGGTAAAAGTAAAACAGCACTGGAGTTCAACACCATCAGATAGTGCGTTCCGAATTGCGTCCGCAGAATTCGGAGCGTCTCGCTTCAATGGATTTTAATTTACCTGAAGTTTGAGTTTAAGGACAAGTTCAACTAGCAGCCCTGGCTCGACATCTTGGAAAATGCTAACACGTTTCAGTGTATCCAGATGCACCTGCATAGCCAGTTGAGCTCGCAGTTTCTCCGGTAGCGATGCCAACATGGCCTCCTCATCGAGGGTTTGATGATTGGTCCAAAGATAATCGAACCATTTGATGACCCGTTTCTCGAGCTCTGATCCCACCTATGAGAATCAGTATAAGCACAGTAGCTGATATAGAATAGACACTGTTACTTTTCGATATTCCATATAGTGCTTGACACCGTCCATCTTGCTCTGAAATTCCACCCTCGACGCGTTCATGTTGCTGATGACATTCCCGACATTCCCAATAATCATGGAAAAAACAAGAACCCCAGCCAGAAGGCCCACAATCACATAGGGATACTGCTCTATTTTGATGGGGCCAGGAACTTCAGCAATTGTTGTCAGAATGAGGGTCGACCAGTAGAAACTCCAGGCGTACTTTTTGTACAATGGATCATCGTAGTTGGTTTTAGTTCGATTGGAGCATTCTGTAACATTTCTGACTATGACAATGTACTCTGATTTGTTGGATGCGTGAAGTCCTTTTTCTGACGCTTGGATACAGTCGTCTAGAAGGTCGTTACTGGCTTGAGGCAGTGCCCAAAAAGCTGCTCCAGGATAAACCCAGCCGTCCGATGCCAGACCCATTCCTTCGCTGACTGCGTAATATACGCAGCCATTCAAGTGGAACAGAATGATAAGACCGATAATTAGGTTCATCATTCTGAACAGCTGAAGAGAAAAATCATTGAATAAAGAAAACAAGATTAAAATGATCGATTGAAACCTACGTTGGGATAACTGGTGCGAGTTTCGGTTCTATACACGAACTCAGAAATTCTTAACCATCGGAATATCCTGTTCAAACGAGCGAGGAGATACGGTGTTCCGAATCCGGTGAAGAAATAAATTATGTCTGTTGGGAAAATACTCAGGATGTCCAGTCGACTGCCAAATGTACGAAAATAACGGGTCGCGAGTTTTGCCGGCTCGCGGACAAGAAGACCTTGATGCAGATATCCTGAAGAAAACTGATAAGTAGACATGTACCTTTTTGGCAAACATGAACTGACCCGTGAAACAATGAACAGCAATATCCAGCAAGTACAATATGTCACAAGTGTAATCAAGCGCGAACCACAAAGCAAGAAATATCGGATCACGCTCGAATTCATCCCAAACAACCCTTGGAAAGATGATCACTGTATTGTATAATGTCGCAACTGACATCACGGCAAGCCAGCGATAGTACATGTTGCTGGATGGATCGATTATCCAACCTGGTGGAAATCTGCCAGAGATCATTTCGATGCTGAATTAATTCATCCAATAAAATGTGGCTGCATTACCTGAACTTCGGTTTGGAAGTGGTCATCTCTTTCTTGAGATCAACAGACTTTGTGTCTTCTTGATCGTCGTTGGATTCCGCGCCGAATAAAACTTTCTGTGGGATTAATAATGTGCAGAGGGCTTGGAAAGTTAGATTGATACGGTGCTACCTTGAAAAATCGGAATACACGTCCCAAGACTCTCCGTTTTCTTCCCCGCTGTTTTCCAGCTGTGCTTTTCATCTTTACAAAAGCACGAACAAGTTAAGGTTCACTCACAACTAATCTAATCAAACTCACCATGGCAGGGTGATCATCGTCCGTATCCATTTCGTGGTTTTCAGCTGGAATTTTGACAACCACAGTGTGTCAGCTGTGTGACCTTTCAAGAAATCATGACCACTAGGATATATTTGATACACACCCCTCAAGAACAGCTCGCAACGATCATCAATTTCTCACTTGGAATTTTACCCACCGCCGTAGATTATGCACTGGCATGCAAATCGTGTACAATTGACAGAGGATGATACACAGTTTGTCTTTCTTGTTCGAGAATCGTAAGCTAGTAATTGCTGTTAACCCAACCGACAAGGAACGTGCACATACTGATCAGCTCAAGCGATTTATAATCCAAATAGCTCAATCAGAACCAACCTAGTACACCGGGTTGGAAACAATCAGTGATTACCCAGCTGATTGGAAAACACAGGGCTGTTCATTATTTACTAAGCCATCATCTGACGAATAGAGATAATGTTGCAGTAATGGAAGAAGCGAGGGTTAAGTAATTGGATTGCTTGGAAAATCAGACATCCACATTTTCAGCATTCGCCTGCTGGTTTGGCAGAAGCTTCATTCGTCGTCTTCGCACTGTTTCCTCTAGCTTAGACAGCCTTTGCTTCAGTTTTTGCTGAGATGCAGTATAGTCCGCCAAAAGTCGATTGAATCTCGTCTCCGTACTCTCAACCTCCAGGTCCAATCGGTCCACTTTATCCACAACATTCTGGCTATGTTTTTCAGCTTGTTTAGCCACTTCCTCATCAATCAATCCATCTTTTATCAAGATGGACCGACCCCGATCCAGAAGTTTCTTTCTAGCTTCAGGGTATTCCGTCAGGGCATCCCAGAGGTCATCCTTTGACAAGCAGAAAAGATCGGTATATCCGAAACTTCGAACGTTGGCTGTGCGTCGGTTGCCAGTCTTGTTTCCAACAATGTTCAGGATTGAAATCTCTCCAAAAACACTTCCATCACTAAGAGTGACATACACAATCTTCCCGTCGTCTGATACAACCTCAAGCCGACCTCTTCTGACAATGTACATTTCCTTGCCAATATCCCCTTTCTGGCAAATGTAATCTCCGGGGCAATAAACCTGTAACCCAAAACTCAGCCAACCATCAAAACAGTCGATGCTTCTTTTACCTGAAGCTGCAGTTTCAGGACCAGTTCCACTAACAACCCAGGCTCAACATCTTGAAAGATGCTAACTCGTTTCAGCGTATCTAAATGGACATGCATGGCAATCTCCGCTCGTAGTTGGTCAGGTAAAGCAGAGAGTACATCTTCTTCATTCAGCGAAACGTTGTTGGACCAGAGGTAGTCGAACCACTTGATCACTTTGTTTTCTAGATCGCTTCCGACCTAACATGAAAAACGAATATCAGAGTTCATAAAAGCACGAAAGAACCGTTGGCTTCGTTCAAATTTTCTTGCTACGCTGATTATCACGTCTCCTGTTGACCTGAAGATGAGTTAAATCAAAATGCGATAAACATACGTCTGGCTAATGGATCACAAAAATTACTTGCGGCCCTGTAAGAGCTCTCCTGATCGGATCTGGTGGAATGCAGAAAAAAGCCGTACCTTTCGAAATTCCATGTAGTGTTTGACACCATCCATTTTATTTTGAAACTCCACTCGCGACGCGTTCATGTTACTGATCATGCTAGCGACATTTCCGAGAATTGTGGCGAATATCAGCACACCGATCAGGAGTCCGATTATCACGTAAGGATATTGCTCTAGTTTATAAGGTCCGTATACTTCAGCAATGGTGGTCATGATCATTGTGGACCAGTAGAAACTCCATGCATACTTCTGGTAAAGGGGGTCATCGTGATTACTTTTGGCACGATTTTCGCAAAGAGTTCGGTTTCTGGCGACTTCTGTCTCGTTTTTGTACAGTAAATCTGCAAGTGGCGCTGTACACTTTTCGGCTCCGTGATTTTTGGCAGGCGGCAATTTCCAGAATGCTGACCCAGGGTATACCCAGTTGTCTGAGGCTAATCCCATTTGGTCACTGACTGCGTAGTAAATACATCCGTTGAGGTGGATGAGGATGACCAGACCGATAGTCAGATTTGCCATCCGGAATGCCTGGAAGGATAGTTTATTGTCAATATATGCTGGGTCCACCTGCAGAGCTTCTTTCTTCTTACGGCTCACATAGACCCCGGAGTTACTCTTTAAAGTAGACGATAAGAAATACAGTCACTCATCAATGAAAAGATTGTGGCATACATATTTCCACAGATGTCAGTCATTTTTTGATTTATTTTCTATTCAAGATCGTCATCTCATGTGAGATTGTCATCCTGATCCCAATTCCACTGTGTGATAACACTTGCTGATTCTACCGCGCCAGATGGACTGAAGTTCTAACGTATTATTAGTGGTGAAAATATCGTTCGTCTATAAAATCAGTGTTTAAAGATGAGCAGTGCACCTTTTCCGTCACCATGTACCAAAATACCAAAAAAACAGCAAGGAAATTTGCGAAGAATAACGCGGACCCGTGTGCAAGGATGAAAAGTGAAAAGAAAAGATTTGCGATCAATGCTCCCTGGTGGCTTTTTTCATCCGTCTGAATTCTACCGTAAAATTTGAAATTTTATAATTATGAAATCGTTTGACTCACGTTTGGTGAACTAGTCCTTGTCTCCGTGCGGTAGATGTATTCAGATAACCGGGGAAGTCGGAGAAGTCTGTTAAGTCTGACGGCAAGATAAGGTGTCCCAAACCCGGTTGCAATGTATATTAGATCAGTGGGAAGAATGCTGAGAATATCCAGCCGGCTTCCGAACGTCCGGAAATACCGACTGGCTAGCTTTCTGGGTTCTTTTACTAACAAACCCTGGTCAAGGTAACCTGAAAAATAAGACTGCATTTTTTTGCTTTATTTTGATTTTCGTGTGTTCGGATTGAACCTGTTAGTAAGTGGACAATGATATCGGCAATGTATAAGAAGTCGCTGCTGTAATCCAGGATGAACCAAAGGATAATAAAAGCGTAGCTCTCTTCAAGCTCGTGCCAGACGACCCTGGGCAGAATCATAACGGTATTGTAGAGTATAGCAATCGACATAATCAGAAGCCATCGATAATATGCGTCACTGGAAGGATCGATAACCCAATGTGGGCGAAATCTGGAGAATAAACAAAATATGATATCAGAATCATAGTTTTGTCCGGGTGGATTTTAATTCCAATACCGACCTCAATCCAAAGATGCGATATGCAGCATCAGTTCTGGGGTCTTTGGCAGCAGCTGGAGTCGGAGCGTGAGTCTCCTCCAGCTTCTGCTCATCTTCTTCTTTGGCGCCGAATATGCTGGCCTGAAACCGTGATCGTACATTATCACAACACGAATTAGCAGATGAGCTATGAGGTGAAGTCACATGAAATCTGCGGTTTGGTAATGGAGAAATACTTTCGCTGGCTAATTGTCTACTCACCTGTGATGTTATTCAGCACAAAATGCATTGATTGTCAATAATCGATTATACCTTAAGCCGCCGCAGGTTCTTTCGAAACTGGTCAATCCATTCACTCGCTGACCTTCGTGGTACATCTTCCGACTCAGCTGTCCCATGAACTCCATTCGTCTGGAATGAAAGTCTAGAATCAACATCATGCGTTTCCCGATATACGGCGAAGTCGACAACTGAGTATACACCCACAGTATTATTAAATTCGGATCAAAGATTCGGAATGAAATCTCACCTTGGGTTGATCCCGTCCATCGTTTGCTGTCATTTTTGTGACCTTCTAAGTCCAAATTTACATTATCAGAGAGTTGGGATGAAATACATGTTTTCAGCTTGTTTGCTCATGGCGCTATCGGAATTGGCAGGTGATGAAAGTGTATCCGCGAAAATGAGTTGGGTACACTTGAGTCCTGTGAAGCCAAAGAAGTGCGGCTGAATTCAAGAGCAAAAAAAATCGATGTCATCTTTTGTGGTCTTTTGTGCAACATTCCCGCACCTGCTGAGCTAGGACTGAAGGTAAATAGCCTATGGAAAGATGAGAAACGGTTTAATTGATCCTATCGACCATAAATGGTATTTGTCAGACTGACGGCCTAACGAAAAAGAGCGCGAGTGCCGTTGGGAGAAGATCAACAAAAAATCGGGACTCTGGCTGACAGAAAAATGAGGATTTCTCTGAGGATTCTTACTCGATCACACCAACAACTTAGAAATTGTTAAGAAAAGTGAGGATCATGTTGCGTAATTGACACCCTGTTGACATGCTCACAGGGCTTTGCTTACCAGACGGAGCTTTTGACTTTTGTGAAGCGTCAATCATCATGGATATGAAACAGCGCAACAGAATCGTCAAGTCAAAGCTTTGAAACATCTGCTAACTCCTGAGGTCATCCTTCTCGATCTAAACAGCGGCATAAGGAATATCCCCCGAAAGGTTTCAAAAGTGACCGTTATTTTCTGGTGCCAAATGCAGTGTGACATCAACTGCCACAGCTACTGTACAATATCTGTCTTTCATGAACAAATATCTTAGGGATTGTTAGCTTCGGTTCGATTTGAATTCAATGTCATTATGATTAAAAAATCTTTAGATTACGGTTGGAACAGTTGTGCCCACACGCACCATGAGCACAAGTACAACTGTTTCTGCTAAAATGACATTTCGGATCTGAACTTTGAGAAATTGTGCACCGTGCATCAGTGTTTGTATAGTCGAACCAACTGTGTTCCTTTAAACTATTTTCCACGAAGAAAACAATTCATGATATTGAAAGCCCATCGACTACCGGTAGAATCCATACGGGGAAGGCAACGAAGTTCAATGAGAATGGACTTTTTGGTGCCAGCCTGATCTCGTCCGCCAATCGTTTAGGATGACAGGACCTGCAGTGCAATTTTGGTGAAACGAGATATTTTTGCTTGTGGTCGGATTTTGGAACTGGTTGATACAAAATCTAGCGCGAGCCATACGCCACTGGCGTTACAAGACACCACACATGTTTTACGTGGTTCAGAGCAGGGGTGACCAATTTACTGGAGCTTCTGTTTTATTTTCGTGTTTCTGAGCTCGTTTGTTCCTGTCCTGCCATTATCCTCTTCTATTCCCAGTTTTTCAAAAGTTAATTGTAAGTTCTTCCGATTGGAATTAGCTGCGATTAGTTCACCTCTTGATGCTACGGGGATTGAGCTCGTAGGTTTAGGGTTCAGGAATTCACATATTTTTCGTCTGCACCAGCAGCAGAAATGACTGCCGCCGGGAGTCTTCACTCCGTGGAAAAAGTATGTTTTGTAATCTGTGACGCTCTGTAACGTTGATCTGAATCATGAAATCATCTCAGGCATGGTTTCCTTCTTGTTGTCTTGGACCATCACTGTCGCAAATGGATAAAGTTGAATAGGGGGAAACTCGGAACTAACGTCCGATGCTTCAAGCAGAAAGGATGCAAGGAACCAGGACGAGGATGGAACTCATGCTGTTTTTGCCCTTCGTACGTTCCGCTTTGCTGATAGGGGGGGGGGGGGACAACACACTCAACGGGCGGTAGTATAGAAAATCCCATGTTTTCACTGGGTTTCTCAAAAAGTAGGGGCACGGCTTTTCAGATAGATTTTCAGAAAACCTGTCACAACTAAGTTGTAGAGCTAACCACGGGTAGTCTACCTGCCTGCCCGTTCGTTTTATTTTCTGAATCTAAGAGAAGAGTGGAAGAAGGAGGTACTGGAATGCCGAAAATGTTCAGTGCATAGCAAAACAAAGCCCGGAACGATCGTCAGTTTCTCACTTGGAATACCCACCGGCGGAGATAACAGACTTGTATGTTGATTGTATGTGGTTAAAAGAGACTGCGGGCTGCGGCTGCTGCTCGGTCTGTCTTTCTTGTGGGACAAATGGCTTTAATAGACAAAGTTTACATAATCATAGATGCTGGTGCATTCACCAGCTTACAAAGTATTCCACTTCAGAGTATAAGAGATTTTTCTTGTTCGAGAATCGTAGAGCCAGTAACTGCTGTTAACCCAACTGACAAGGAACGTGCACAGACTGATCAGCTGACAACGATTTATAGTTCTAATAGCTTAATCAGAAACAATGCCATTCTAGAGCACCGGGTTGGAAATGAGCAGTGATTACCCAGCTGATTGGAAAATCGAAGGCTTTACATTATTCAGTAAGCCATCATGTGACAAAAATAGCTAATGTTGCAGTAATGGATTTGGCAAATCAGACGCTCCCATTTGGAGCCGGAGTTTCGTTCGCCTGCTGGCTCGGCAGAAGCTTAGTTCGTCGTTTTCGGACTGTCTCTTCCAACCTAGACAGTCTTTGCTTTAGCTTTTGCTGTGATGTAGTGTAGTCCGCCAAAAGTCGATTGAATCTCGTCTCCGTACTTTCAACCTCCAGGTCCAATCGGTCCACTTTATCCACGACATTCTGGCTATGTTTTTCGGCTTGTTTAGCCACTTCCTCATCGATCAACCCATCTTTCGTCAAGATGGACCGACCCCGTTCCAGAAGTTTTTTTTTGGCTTCGGGGTATTCGGTCAGCGCATCCCAAAGATCATCTTTCGACAAGCAGAAGAGATCGGAATATCCGAAACTTCGTACATTGGCAGTGCGCCGATTGCCGGTCTTGTTGCCAACAATGTTCAAGATCGAAATTTCACCAAAAACACTTCCATCACCCAGAGTAACAAAAACGATCTTTCCGTCGTCCGAGACGACTTCGAGCCGGCCTCTTTTTACAATATACATTTCCTTGCCGATATCACCTTTCTGGCAAATGTAATCTCCGGGGGAATAAACCTGTGACACACACATTTATCACATCATCAAAACACTCCCCGCTTGTTACCTGAAGCTGCAGTTTCAGGACCAGTTCGACTAACAAGCCAGGCTCGACATCTTGAAAGATGCTGACTCGTTTCAGCGTATCCAAATGGACATGCATGGCGATCTCCGCTCGTAGTTTGTCCGGCAGGGCAGAAAGTACGTCCTCCTCATTAAGCGAAGCATTATTCGTCCATAAATAGTCAAACCATTTAATCACTTTATTCTCCAAGTCACTTCCAACCTAAGATCGAATCGGGAGTTGGTAACAATCATGTACAAGAGAGCGATTTGGTCGTACCTTTCGAAATTCCATGTAGTGTTTGACACCATCCATCTTATTCTGAAACTCAACTCGCGACGCGTTCATGTTACTAATCATGCTACCAACATTTCCAATAATGGTCGCAAATATGAGCACGCCGATCAAGAGTCCGACGATGACGTAGGGATATTGCTCTAGTTTGTTTGGTCCGGGTACTTCCGCAATGGTGGTCATGATCAAGGTGGACCAGTAGAAACTCCATGCATACTTCTGGTAAAGGGGGTCATCGTGATTACTTTTAGCGCGGTTTTCGCAAAAACTTCGGTTTCTAGCGACTTCGGTCTCGTTTTTGTACAACAAATCTTCAAGAGGCGCTATACACTTCTCGGTTCGGTGATTTCTGGCGGGCGATTTTTTCCAGAATGCTGACCCAGGGTATACCCAGTTGTCTGAAGCTAATCCCATTTGGTCACTGACTGCGTAGTAAATACATCCGTTGAGGTGAAAGACGATGACCAGGCCAATAATCAGATTTCCCATCCGGAATGCCTGTAAGGATAGTTATTATGCTGTGTCTATCAGCAGAGCTTCTTTCAACCTAAGTCTTATATGAAGCCCTGGAGTTCACCCTTTGAGGTACAAATCTGAGGTTTGTAGACGATGAGAAATCTAGTCACTCATGGCATAAATAAGTTTACTAGAGTAATATTATAACAGTTTTCTTATTGATATGTGTTCAAATTCGTAGGGATGGAGATGCGTGGTCGGTGAGGGGTGAGTGGGAACAAAAACAAACGGTTCACATTCCAAAAACAAAGCTTAATAAGGCATGCCATTGTTCTCGATAACGTCGCTAAAGAGTTAGTACTTTTTTAAAAATCCCATATGTGGGAAGTCCAACAGAAACGCACCTCACGCACCACAAAGAAAAAGACGCCATTTGGCGATGATATCTCATACCCTTTCTAACTTCAACGGTACATGCATTGCTATGTGATGAACCGGTTGACTCACATTTGGTGAACTAGTCCTGGTCTCCGTGCGGTAGATGAATTCCGACAGACGGGGAAGTCGAAGAAGTCTGTTGAGTCTGACGGCAAGATAAGGTGTCCCAAACCCAGTTGCAATATATATGAGATCAGTGGGAAGAATGCTGAGAATGTCCAGCCGGCTTCCGAACGTCCTGAAATATCGGCTGGCCAGCTTTCTGGGTTCCTTTACTAACAAACCCTGGTCAAGGTACCCTGAAAGATCAGACTGCATTTTTTTTTTGCTTTATTTTGAATTTCGTGTATTCCCGAAAAACCTGTTAGTAAGTGGACAATGATATCAGCGAGGTATAAGAAGTCGCTGCTGTAATCCAGGATGAACCAAAGGATAATAAAAGCGTAGCTCTCTTCAAGCTCGTGCCAGACGACCCTGGGCAGAATCATAATAGTATTGTAGAGTATAGCAATCGACATAATCAGAAGCCATCGATAATAAGCGTCACTGGAAGGATCAATAACCCAATGCGGGCGAAATCTGAAGAACATACAAAATATGTATCAGAATCATAGTTTCTTTTGAATGAAATTTAATTCCAGTAAGTACTGACCTGAATCCAAGGATGCGATATGCAGCGTCAGTTTTAGGGTCTTTGGCCGCAGCTGGAGTCGGAGCGTGCGTCTCTTCCAGCTTCTGCTCATCTTCTTCGGCACCGAATATGCTGGCCTGCAACCGTGATCATACATTATCAGAACATGACATAGCAGATAGCGAAGAACTAGTTTCAGGCCGTGATGGCAGAACAGGTCAGTTATCGAAAACGAAATGGCATACGACCTCTACCAGTTCAGATCATGTTTTTCGAAAAATACTCTCTCATAAACTCTGGGGTTTTATATCAGTGAAACACACTTGCTGACTCACTGCCTACCTGTGCTGTCATACCGCACAAAATAAATCAATTTTTAATGACTTTAATATTTCTGAAAATACCTTTAGCCGCCGCAGATTTTTCCCGAACTGATCAATCCATTCACGCGCTGACCTTCGCGGTACATCTTCCGACTCAGCCGTCCCGTGAACTCCATTCTTCTAGAATGTAAGTCTTCAATTAACATAAAGCGTTTCCCGGTTATGCGGTGTTGTCGACAACTAAGTAGACTCCCACAATATTATTGCATATGTTTTAAAAGATTTGGACCAAGTCTTACCTTAGGTTGATCCTGTATACCATTTGATGCCATTAATGCGACCTTCTTAGTCCAAATTCACATCAACAGATCGTTGGGAATTGGAATGAAGTACATGCTTTCAGCTTGTTTACTCAGGGCGCTATCGGAATTGGCAGGTGCTGAAATTGTATCCGTGAAAATGAGTTGGGTACACTTTGAGTCCTGTGCAGCCAGGGAAGTGCGGCTGAGTTCAAAAGCAAAAAAAATCGATGTAATCGTTCGAGGTCCTATGTGCATCATTCTCGCACCCGATGGGCTAGGTATATGAATAGCTTATTGAAAGGTGAGAGACGGTTAAGTTGATCTCATTGCGTGTCGGACGATCAAGAGCTCCCAGCAATTACCTGGGATGGTTTTTCCATTAATGCTCTCAAACTGCACTCAGAATTGATGGCATGCTGTAAAATCGTTACATGTTCCCGACAGCCTTCTGGCAGTATCGAGAAACATCAGAGTACATGCGTATTGAATCGTAGTACATGATATTGAAAACGACTTCAAAATGATTACCCAAAGCTCATCGTTGGAACGAAAGTATACTGCAATTGCGTCGACTTTGTATATGCTTTTGTGTTTCTTTCATTCGATTTCGTGCTTTGATATCCATGTTCATTTTGTGTTCCGTGTTTAAGGATTTCAGATTGTTTCTTATATCCTAGCACTCTGATATTTTTTCAAGGCTGTACCTTTGGAGCCGTAAACTGACGTATCCTGCCGAACTTGCATCGTGGGCCGTGTTTAGCTTAGAAAACACCTCATGTTTTTTCACTCACTCCCGGTCTCGGAAATATTCTTATCCTAAAGACGATTTTTTTGCCTGTTCGAATAAGGGACTTGTGCAACAACCTTACGAATCAGCAATAACAGAAAAGCTTCAGCTTGTTCACCTCCCAGACTATCGAATATAACTGCATAAAACTGCATTTCTGACCTCCCTACAACATGCTATACTGTAGGGTCTGACATTTTCTTAGTTCTGAGCGTTGTTATGACGTTTATCAATGCGCCCCCAGTCCAACATCCAGTATCGCTCCTCGTCTTGTGCGATTTTCCTTAACCTTAAAAAAGACAAGCAAATAATCTCATCAGATGTTGCCTTAACCGAGTAAACATACTGCGGCAAAATACACCATACCTTAGGCACCATCCAGCGCCCACAGCTCCAATCACACTGAGTACCAGCAACACAGAAAGCCCGATTCGGAGAGACAATGACGTTCCAAAACCTGGTAACAACACAGTCATGCATGCACATGCAGCAAATGCAAAACAAATGCAATAACAAAACATCAAAACGATCAACTCACCTCTACAGATCTCTTTGTCACCCAAATAACCACATAATGGCTCATTCGGTGGGTAATATAGTTGTTTCGTAGAGTTTGCATATTTGGACCACGTTCCAATAGGTTGAAATTTGCGAGAGGGTTCGCTTTCCATCGGGTTAATTCGTATCACGGACTGAAGGGGGATAATCTTTGACCGTTATAAACATCGGCAACGAAACAAAAACTCACCTCAATCTGACCGGTATCTGGATTCAGAGTTTGCATACATGCACCGGGAACCAAATATCCATCAGCATCAATATAGGTCCGTATTCCTCTGACCGCGAACCATCGGTTGTAGAACTCTTCAACAATCACCGCCGCATTATTAACATCCCTCCCGGAAGCCAAGGTTTCGTTCAACACCTAAACTTCATGGACAAGAGCGTTTTTCCATTATAACTCGGGGACTTACCTGGGCGATAATTTTGATCTGAAGGTATGCGGAAAGTGCAACAGGGTGAGGCTGAAAATGAAGTTATACAGCTAAGCTTTCGGCAGCTATGGTTAGTTTTACTTTTCCCGCAGGATCGTAAGTAACATTGTACATCTTTCGGGCCAGCGCAGAAATGTCTGCCCGAACCGGGAGAAACTCCGTGTTGTCGGTCTCGTGACAAGACGCGCACAGGAAGAAGAGTGCTTCGTGAGCTTGTTTTGCAACCTGAAAGAATAGAGCATATCTATTTCATGGGTTTGTTGATTCAGATTTCCTGGTCGGAATTCATTATTCACCAGGTCGTGTTCGTCGTTTCGACGCCAGGTTTGCATTCCAAATCTCTTTGGATAATCAAATGCGATAAGTGAGTAGAATCTCTGGAAAAACACTTTTGTAAACACTACGGTTGTTGGAGCTGTAAAGTACATATTCTTTCGTCGTCATCCCATGCAACGCGGCCGCGATCTGAAACAGGCCTTACAGTGAGTACAACCAGTGATTACTCAGTGAGTCTAAGACGCAAAACGAGCGTCACATTACCATGAAATTTCTGACATCATCCTGATGTAAAAACAAGACAACAACTGGAACAATCGCCTTAAGATGGTCATGCGGAGAAAGTATAATGCGCCTTACTTCGACAAACCGCTGAGATGCGTTTAAGTATTTCACCATAGTCGGCACCTCCTGCCGAGTTGACCGGGAAGCTCATGAGATTCAGTGACCTTTCTCTGTCGTTCATGTCTCGAAATGCGTCAGCAGCTTGAAGATTGACGGGAGTGCGGGCTTGGTTTTTATCGTAAATCATCGCGACATTCTTCCAAGAATTAACCAAGATCAAACCAATCAAATTTCTCATTGTGACGTCAAAGTCCATCGGCGCAAATGACAAGAGCGTTGGAAAGAGCTTGCGATTTTTCCCGGCCGTAAACGATGTAGCTCTGGAAAGATTAATCTTCTTAGTAAACCTGCTTCATGCCAGTAAGAACACCGGCCTACACGGGAGATGTTATCACGTTCCACTCTGTAATGTGGCAACATTAGTTTTTGTTGTTCAGGTCTAAATTCAGAAGCGCAGATGTACTGTACCTTTCGCTGCTTGTCCAATCTGAAGAATTTCCTCACATGCTAAAAGGTCATAAAAAACACCTGTGCTTTCATCACGAAACAGGGACTCACCTGGACCAAGTATGACGAGAACACTCTTCCTATCCCACTTGTTGTAATAAAAGTCAAAAATGAGGTCGAGGTTGTCTTCCGGACCGGGACAACCAGTAATTTCAGTCCGGGTCAATGCGTGGTAGCTTGCGGTAAAGTTGTAGTCTGTCATGACTTCTTGCATAGCTACGTGATAGGCTGGGCTTAAATGTTGAAGACTTGGCAGAACTGCCACATTTGAAACAAATAGGCCGACTATGGTTAGGTTCAGTCGAGCATCCAAGACCATATTGACTAGATTGAATGAGCTTCGTAATTACGTGAAAATTTGCACCGGTAGAAGCAGGGCAGGGATGAAGAAGTCCTAGTCGGATCCATTCTTATATGCTGGAAGAGGCACTACGGATTACTTCCGGGCGCCCCCCGCGGCAGATGCTCGTAGGAGAGATTGCTTAAGGCTGTCGAATGGTCCTAAAACCATGACAGCTACAGCTACTCGCAACAAGCTATTCGTATTTCGGTCGGCATAATGGCATCATCTGCTTTTCAGCCATTTGGGAGAGATGTGAGATTATAATATTCATGGTTGTAACTTAAAGATGCAACCTTTCGCAAAAATAACATCTGAAGACGTTGCGGTACGTGGTTGAATGAGCTATTGTGCAGGTTTTCAAAAGAACCCTCACACATCGACTTCACTTAACCGTTAGAACCATCTTTGAATTTAGATTGGTAAGGAATGAGAAATACAAAATTTTAGGTCCAATTCACTGTTCTGCACTTTTGTATGATGATTTTTTCCAGTTTTCAAGTGGCAAACTGACAGAGGAGGTGAATATATGGTCTGGATACTGAACCTTCGGTTATATCCAAAGTATTTACTGGAAAAGAGAAAGAGATGAAGTGGCTACTTGGATATAACCTCCCGCAAAACCCAAGGTGCTTATCCAGCTTTGCCTCATTAGTAATTGAGTTTATTTTCTAGAACGGCTCAGCCTTGTAAGCTCGTGAATTATTTGGTTTCGTGTCTCCATCGCTCTGTCGTAAACAACGCCCGAAGCATTTGATATGGTAGACCACGCATGTTCTTTGCTTGGAGATTATTCATGCAGAGAACCGCGACCCTCTCAAAAACATCAGTTCCTCCATTCGTACTTGGAATTTAAGATCGTAAGCTGAACCACGTAATTTCTGGGGAATTTCACTCGTCGATTATGCAGTGATTGGTTTTCTGGCAAAACATCTGCCATGGTGATGTTGTGAGCGAAAATTTCGAAAGGCCTGACAGCTTGGGTGGGCGACCTGTTTTTTGGAGGTGGCAATAAGAAAACCAGAACCAGGTTCGTTTACACAAACAGAGCAAATATGCAATAGCGGACTTGCATCAACTCTGGTCATCGTTCCTCAAGCCAATAGGCGTCCATTCGACCTCTTCCCTGCAACAAAGATGCACTGACCATTGAAATAAAACATTGTGAACATAGCCATTACCTTCACATTGACAAGCCCACGATATGTCAACGTGAAACGGCCATCATCGGTTTTCGTCAGGTGTAATTTTGTCGCCGTAGTACACTGAATTTTGCCTCCTAAAACGAAAAGGTAGGGTGATCAAGCGAGCTCTGTGACTTAATGCCGTACGTTGCCCAGTTGTCTGCATTCGAGAAGCAATGTTGATCGTATCACCAAAGCTAGAAAAACTCTGCAATTATGTGGAATCTCAACGGAAAGGACAACGGTATGTACAGGCAGTATCTTGGAAGTTTTGCGCCAATTATTCCAGCCACACATGCTCCTAGATAAAAATGATTAGAACCCATCCCAATGACCAGAACTGAACTTTCCTGGTACCTGTATGAATTCCTGCCCGAAGGCTGAAACTGTGATCAGGGAAGCTGGTTTGTTGAAGCACCGAGACTGCATGCCTCAGCTCCAGCGCCATCTTGCCAATTTCACTTGCATGTCGATCTCCGTTCCTCTTTGGTAATCCACTGGCTACCTAAGCAAGTGTAAACAACAAAGTTATAGTTGGACGACCATAAACAATGGAGTTCACCACAACTTCGTTCATCCATGCAACTTCAAGAAAGCAAGCAAAGATCTCATTGTGCCAACCTTCGCCCACTTCAAAATTGATAGTTAAAAACGACGTACCAACATGACATCTTGAAGAAATTCTATCTTGTATGCATCGCAATGGTCGATGACGTCATCAAACACAGAATAAAGATTGTTAAGGAGGTCAATGTATTTCAATGGAGTCGAGCCATTCCCGCTGACCAAGTCAAGGAACTCTGGTATGTCGCTGAAAAAGACTGTGACCTCGTCGAAAGATTCGGGAACCAAAGACTCGCCGACCAAAAGACTGATGGCAATCGGTCTGGAAATTAAATTATCTTCTGGTACTGGAGCTGATCTGAACTCATTTTCATACTTCGGTAGCATGTTCATCAGCAGCGTGTCTGACCGGTGTTTTTCCTCCATGAATTGTTGGGTTTTGCTCAGAACTTTCTTCTCCAGCCCAATAGCATATCTCTCCATTTTGGTTGTCAAATGATCCCCAATGTTTTGATGAGAACTGAACAGATATCGGTACAACAAAACTTTGATTTGCGGGAAAGTCGGTCGTTTTATTGGGTTCTCCCGCCAGCACATCTCAAGCACGGACATGACGTCATACGGGGTTGTAGAAAGTCTGAGTGGAGGACGCAGCGGAACCAAGCTGCCCTCTTGAATCTATAAGAGAAAGTTGAAGTAAGACAAAGTCATCTTCTAAATACAGATGGCGGCCATATTCATAAATTCATACGTAAAAACATGTGTTGCCAATTAGATTAAGTGTAACTTGTCCGAAATGCTGACTGCCCACCTCTAGAACGACATCCTTTGCGGTGAACGTGCCATGAGCTGAATCAGCGGCCGAGTTGAGGCAGAACGGCATTGACTTCATCAGGATCTGATGGACAATGATCGCAAAACTGTACACGTCACCTGGACGACAAAGCAAAACAAGTGTCATCATATCACTGTGCTTCGATAATATTGTCAATTGTTCACCCTTTTGCGAGCCATACTTGGGCATCTCGACACGCAGGAACTCAGGAGCACGCCACAAGTATATCTCCCATTCATCATTCGCCAGGTGCGTGTTGGGTACTTCGAAAAACTCTTCCTCCACAAGGCATGGTATTCCGAAATCACCTATTTTGAGAACAAAACGACTGTCAATCATGCAGCAGGGTGCACTCAGTCTCCCATGAGACTTGATTGACGTTTGATGAAGATGCATCATGCCCTGTAATGACGAAACAGTTCATTGAACTGATAAACGCGACTCTCTCTTAACTCACCATAAGCAGGTCTTTAATCAGTGAGACACGAAACACCGAGTCCAGCTCAAAATCATCATTAGCCAAGAGATCCCTGAGGGAGCCTCTATCGCAGAACTCAGTGACAATCACTTCGCAGTAATCTTTTTCCACTAAAATTCCAATAACTTTCTGGAGGTTTTGATGGTCGGTTCGTAGAACCTGTTGATTAGAATATCAGTGGTCCTTGAAGAGCGTGAAAAGTCTAATAAGTCCGTACCATAACAATCTGCTGGCTTAATTTGAACGAAATTCGTTGTAAAGGTTTCGGAAGCGGGTTAAGGTGAACTGCAACGTTGCGAAAAAAAGCCGTGGAAGGATCGTCGTGATTAAAGCAAGGCACGGACATCATGCTAGAGTGTCTTCCAACTGAGTGTGCCTTTTGAATGAAAATGAAAGCCAGAGTTTTACCTAAAAATTGTTTGACAATCAACTCACTTTGTTGTTACTGATGTGGTGTAACTGGTCCCTAGTGATGGTCCATTCCAGTAGCGAGTCGACCCTCATGGTTCGCATCCTAAAACAGATTTTGTTATCTTTAGTACTGTTGGAAATCTTGAAAAAGGCAGTACACTGTATTAACTCTCTGTGCCTTACCTGGGGTCGCTCAGACCCCACGCTTTAAACAAAAATGCGCTGCTCATTTGTTAGCCAACGGATGATTTTGAAATCAAAAATCTCTGTAGAGTTTTTGATTCTCTGCATTGAATTTTCTCGAAAAATTAATTCGCTAAAAAGATATTAGCTGGGGCTTATTTTGATGCCCTAGTGATGCCGCACGTTCGATCGCAATTATGGGATGTTCTAATCGTGGATTTTTTTCGCAACAAATTGAAGAAGCATAGCCAGTACTTTTAGCTACAATATGGTGTGTAAATCAACATTACAAATAAT
>JAQIWT010000532.1:0-18572 GCA_034696485.1 Isohypsibius dastychi
GGTGCAAGGCGTACTTAGTTCAGCTTTGATGACTTTCGATCATTCTGTTGTACTGAGTCAGTCTTGCTTGTAAAAGTAAAATAATGTCAACCTTCTACGCTCCGTCCGCGCCAACGCGCCAAGCACGAAAGACCCACAACATAGCATTTTCTTTAGTCGACAGCTGAGCGCACAAATGCCGGCAGAAACCCCAAACAACCTCCGATTCAGCGGAAGGACATCACGCAGGTGTTTTTATGCTGTAATCGCTGTGAATACTTAGCTTGAATCACCATGTGAAAACAAAAACAGACGCTCAAACTGTTGAATTCAAAACGCAACGTTTTTAACATCCAACTTTTGAAAATTATGGGCAAGCGCATGTCCAATATGTCACTGACAAATTTTAAAAAAAAACCTATACAGAATTCGCTCGTTGTTTTAAAAGTTACTACAAGATATGATGATTGCGTGGTATTGAATTCTGATATGATTGATTTAGTTTGTTACGAAAAGAATTTATAATGTCAATCTAGTCCTCAAAATCGTCACACGCAAAAAGAAATCGGATAACGTTTTTTAGGTCAGTGCGCTTCCAGTTTCCCGGCCTTTCCATATAGTCTATTCTCGATTTAATCAGGTGTGAATCCGATCATGATTCCCATCTTCTAATCACCGGCCCAACCACTTGCAAAAAACAATCTCAACAACCAAGAAAGAAAAAGTGCAGACTTTGCAAATAACGTAATCTCCTCAGAATCTTAAAGAAAGAAATGCAGCTTGAAAACAGAGAGATTCTTCTGTAAACGTAAGAAGATGATGCAAACAAAACCAGTTTCAGAAAAGAAGAGCAATTAACGTCAGAACAATTAGGCTAATTGGGGAGAGAATTGAAGGTCGACATGCTGCGCCATAATATTGTCCCCCACCGCCGCCATATCCGCCTTGTCCTCCTCCCATTGCACCGCCTCCCATTCCGGGAATGGACATTCCCGATGATATTTGATAGCCGAGTGGGTTCATGTGGCCCATGTTACCGAATCCACCGTAGAAACCGGTATAGTAGGGGTTCATGTATTGACCCATACCGTACATCATCGGATTAATCGCTTGGCCTATTAACAAACAATAATCAATCATCCTGGACATTTAAAAAAGACAAATGAAAAATACAAGTTCAAGAACAAAACCACATTCATTTCATATTAATTCAATGTTCGGTTTAGTCAAATTTCATTTAGGCTTCTGAAACCATTGAAAAAAAAGAATAGAAGTTATTTTGTAATAGTAGAAGTAATATTAAAACTAAAGTAAGAATAGCAGTTATTTGTAGTACTATTTTGTAATCAAAAAATACTTGGGTAAAATCTTTCTTTTCAATTGTAAAAAAGTGTTTTTCAAAATTATTCTATTTGTGTTCTTTAACACAAAATCTTGAGCCAACTCTTTTGGAAATTCTCCGTTTCTTCGACACATTTATCAAAACATTTATAAGTTACCCCGTGATCATACAATTGATTTTGTTAAAACACACGTTCAAATGAATAATAATTTGAAAAAACGTGTGAAAAACTGAATAAAACGTGACAGGGAATATATTTTTTACATAGGTATACATCTATATCGTTTTTAAAAAAAAGTTCATCGAAGAAAATCAAGTATGATCTTAGAGTTGCTCACCTGCAATCAGCGATATCGTCCCCAAAAAAGCCAACAAGCAAATCACAGATATTTCCGAATACGACGCCATTTTTGCAATTTCGAATAAATAAAAACAGAAGGTTGAACTGAATGCGTTAAATTGTTAACACGGGAGGAATGACGAATGGAAGGTGAGGATGCGAACAATTTGATGAACAGTCATCCATAAAACAAATTATCCAGGGCCTGAGTCAGGGGTCTCATTAATGGCAAAGATTGAAGTCCTATTTGGAGTAAAAGGTTGAAAGTGGAACTGGTATCCAAGCTCGAAATGAAGATCGTATTACTCACCCAACCAGCCTTGTAATCAACAAATCGCGAAAGAAAGACCAAAACCGAGCCGACCAAGTTATGTCAATCGCCTCACCTGATTCAGGTTGACTGCTACGAAAAAACACACATGACCACCTCTCGCTTATTTTGCCGGTCTTCATTTTACAAGCTCGCAATTTTTGGCGAAATGTTTGCGCGCTCTGATTGAACTTGAATATTTGAGCATATTCTGAATAATACCGAATAAAGGTGTGACAAGAATCTACTATTCTTCAAACATATACAACATTCCGGTCATTCACTTTATTATCGTCATTACCGATTTCAAGCATGAAACGTGTTGGATCGGACAAAAAATACTCGCCAATCAACTTATTTTTTCCAACTGACCAGACCGAGGCTACCGGAAAACATTTCGCCGGTCAAGTCGGTCAAGAACACTTGCCGTATTGCCCGTTTCAGTGTGCTGTACCATCTCGTGAAAAATTGAAAAAAGACAAGATGGTTTGTTGATGTTTTTTTATTCAAGAAGTGCCAAGAGACGAGCTGTGCTGACTCGATATGAAAACATTTCACGGGAACAGAATAGCTGATGTACGCAGATGTTATCTCGTTGATTACAACACGCAATTCACATAGGGTCCGTGTCATAATCTCAGAACATGTGTTGTGGAGAAGAAATAAAAGGTTACCAGCTGTTAGAGCGTTACCATGGCCTTCAGTACAAGTAGTATACACATGAGCGAAACTGTCAAATTGGGAAGACTTGAATGTGAAGAGTTCCAGGTGCCGAAATTTCCGGCTTGTCCCATTCCCCCGAATCCACCGCCCATGCCACCCATTCCGCCCATGAGTCCAACCATGTTCAAGGCTACCAAATTACCAAATAGACACGCATGCATAAGTGATGATAACTGATTGAAACATACCAACTTGAGAGTTACTCCCGTCATACATCGACGCCTGTCGACAAAAAAAACATATGATTGTGATTTTTGAGGGGGTTTCGTAATGTGGTACCTGCCATGAACTCATATACGGCATCCCACCGATTCCGCCGTAGAACCCGGAGAGATAAGGCTGTGTGAATCCATAGTAGGTAATGGGATTGAGCCTATTATATGCATTGTATCCACCAGCACTTAACTGCCCTTCAAAAGAAACGTGCTTCACATTACTGGTTCGAGTTCAGTTTTACAAAGTTTGAACTTTCTCACCTAGAACGGCTGGAAGAGAGCATGCCAAAAATGTCGCGATCAACTGAATGACGTCCATGTTATTGCGAAGCGCTGGATGGGAGTTCAGGTTGTTTTTTCATGAAGTCAACTATGGTGGTGTTTTCCGATTCATGGTATCCATCTACTGCAAGATCACATCGCCTGATAAAGTCGAAACGTTGTCGGCTTGAGTGCGATGGAACGGCAGTTGGTTTAGTGAGCGAGTAACATCACGAGTTAGCGGTGATTCTTTTCCGTGTGGAGAGCGGCTCTTATCAAGATTGTTCACAGCGAAAACGGTACATGGTAACTGCTAACAGTAATCGGAACCGAGCCCTCATGTCGAATGTCATGAAGGGGCGACAAAACGTGAAATCAGTTTTTGTAGAGGCAAGTTACCTTGAGCTTATAGATCTGCTATGACTGAAGAAACACCGGGTCGTATATTGTTCAGGTATTCCCTTAACCGAAGTTCGCCGCGAGTCTGGACCCGCAACAGCGCGGAGTTGCTGAATCAATCAGCGGAGAGTATTCCTACTCATCTCATTATTAGACACAAAAGCGAAACCAAATGCGACTTGCATACAGCTCCCTTCCCCTAATGTTTATCAATAAAATTGTGGGCGCATAGAGGCTTGTGGTCAAACCTCTCGTGGTTTTGAGGTTTCGAAGTTCGCTTTACACAGCCTTGTCAAGAGCTCACGTTGAGCAAACCAAAACCCGAGGAAACTGTCTGTACTACTGGATGCAGAAGCCTGCGGATGATCTCTTGTTTACCGGCAAAGCTCTTGCAATGCTCAGTGATCCCCCTGAGTGTTCTCTCCACGGGTTTAATCTGGTCGAGCATATCTGACGCTACGATTTAGCTGCTCAATGGCTGACCCGTGAAAATGTGGGAGACAGAATGTGGTTTCACGATGTAATCAAATCACACATTTCTGATCGGTCGAATGTTCGGGTCCCTGATCAACCTCGCACACCAGGGTATTCTGTGACGAATGCAGTGATATTGTCACTTGCAAATCTTTCATCTCAGATGATGTGGTGTTTCCGGAGCATGCTCGGACAGATATCAAACAGGGATCAAAATGAACGGGATCAAACGTTTTTCGAAGTGTTGCCCATGACGTAAATTAAGAAAACAACCAACCCTGGAGTAAATGTCTTGGATCACACGCCCTACAGTAAGTGGCTTTCATTCTTCCCCGCAGATGATCTTTCGGATCTTGTGATCATGATGATCTCCGACAAACTCACCTCCGCACCAAGACAATAGCTGTTGTTCCAATGAAGCACCTTCTCAACCCCACTCTCGCTTACGTCATACTAGCAGTTCAATACAAGAAATGTAACTTTTAGCGAATGCTTGGTTTTCGTAACAATCCATTATTATCAAATAAGAATGACATTAGAGCAGGATGATAGGTAGAGCAACTAATATACAGTACCAGTCAACGCACGGGTTTTCTGTGATGAAGGGTCAATCTTTGGATAAAAAGCGAACATGTAACGTTAAAACAATATAGCATCTAAATTACGAGGATGATTATCCAACCACAGCAAGGGTGATTGAGTTTCCAAGTGCCGAATAGAATATGAGCCGGTCAAGGATCGTTAAGAAACTAACTGTCGCTCTTTGCCATAGATGAGCTTTTGAATCTTGTGATAGTGTTCAGTTCCGAAACTCCAGTATCAACTCCCACTTGACCCAGGTTCTTGACGCAGAGCAATCTCTTGACGATCCACCACGCCCGATTCCGATACTCACGATTCATACCGAAAAAGATGACCTTCAAAAAGCAGAACATTTTATGACCTTATTTTAAATCTCTAACGGAGTAACTTACGGGACCCCCGGCGAACCCACACAAGGTTAAAAATCGCAGCCAGAGACTGATCCGACGATCACCAACCATTGCCTGCGGGAACAAGCTGGCCAGGATCGGAAGTGGAATGACGCTCACGGTATACCAGATAGCCATTGCACAAAGGACTTTGGTTATTTTCAGTCTGCGATCCATTCTGACTTGCTCCGACCGTTTCAATTCAGGTCCCCATTTGTTGAAAGCGTGTTTGACAAAGATTACCGAGTACGTCACGATGGACAGTGACAAAGGAATGTAATTCCCAAAGGTCACGACTAGAGTCGAACCAATCTGGCTGGTGACCTTTGTATACCCGCATTCTCCAGATGGCAGCACGCCATAGAGGAATCCATGCCCAGATAGGACGATAACACTGATTACCAGTGAGATGACATTGCAAACAATCACTGCTGCAATTAGTGCTGGCTTTGAGGTCAGGGTGCGGAAGTGCGATGGATGAAGGATGGCAACGTAGCGGTTGGCTGCGAGGATGAAAAAATTCCAAATGGCTGCATACCAGAATAGGAACTGGAAGAAGAAGACCATTGTACAGTCGACACGAACCTTCCCGGTGATGAATACGGTGTAAGCGTTGGTGCTGTGAATATAGTTGCAGACTGAGAAACAGAGGTCTTGAACTTGTTGGTGGATGATAAGCCAACCAGCGCCCGAACGAAACTTTTTTGACGAGCAAATGGTTCCGATTAATAGCAGCATCAGGATCATTCCGCCAATGGTGAATATGGATATGGTCACGAACCATATTGTCATGGAAAACGACGTTAACGGGAGACCGATGGTTCGCGAAATGTTCGCGGACAAGCTGGTGTTTGGCATCATTTCTGTGAAAAGGTGGAATTGTGTGCACTGGGTTTGATTCAGTGGCTTTTTTATTCCAGTCAGTGAATTTCGGTCATCCACGCGCAATTAGGAACAATGTGCTATAGCCCGAAGGCAGATCCTGTCGGTTATTATGGGATCATTGTAGCCACGTCTTTTCTGAGGGTGGATAACGTCATTGTCAGTGATTGCTGTTATGGCAGGTCAGAGTGGACGAAGCATTGTTGCAGATCAGAAATACGATCGACAAACAACAAAAACACGTGGCAAAGCAAGTGACTTGGTATTGTAGAGTACAGCACGCTGGGAATTCTGGACTACACAAGGACGGAAAGTTTCTAGTTATCATGACTATAGCCTTTCCACAAAACTAGAATGTACACAGTATTCCGCAAAAATCGGAATACCATACTACTCGAAATAGAGACACCCCCCCCCCCGCGTCAGGCCGATGCATCGAAATAAAATCCTCTACTAAATAGAATCCCATTCTACAACCGTTCGCGGCTTGATTTCGCAGATGCTACCGGACTTCGACATGGACTCTGTCGCTTCGGGACCGGAACTGGTTTGGAGAACTTTATCTGGGGTTGATGTGCCGAGTGCAGAGAGAAAAGGTCACCAGTGCGACTGGGATATGCCTTTGGTGAAAGTGCGCCATGATCTCATGACTGAAGCTGCTCAACCTACCGAAAAAGCACGTCTACTCGCAGTATCGACCCGTGAATCCGGTTGTTGGCTGAACGCTCTTCCGATTGCCACTGTAGGCAACTGGCTGGACGATGACTGCCTTCGGATACCAGTTGGTTTGCGACTAGGAACCAAACTTTGCGAACCTCATACCTGTCGATGTGGGACGGAGGTGGACGAGCTAGGAAGACACGGCCTTTGCTGCAAGTTCAGTGCCGGGAGACATATGCGCCACAGCGCTCTGAACGTAACTGTAAAAAGAGCACTCGCCACCGCGGATATTCGATCCATCCTGGAACCACCTGGTTTGGATCGCGGAGATGGGAGGCGGCCTGACGGAATGACCTTTACCCCCTGGAGTCAAGGTAAAGCTCTCATTTGGGATGTTACCGTGGTGGAAACACTTGCCTTATCTTACGTAATCGGATGCAGCACATCGGTCAGTTTTGCAGCAGATCTTGCCGAACGCAAAAAGGAGGAAAAATATCGGGACCTGCAAAGCCGTTTCCTCTTCTGCCCCTTGGGATTCGAAACCTTTGGATCTTGGGGAGTATCCGCCGTATCACTAATATCAAAGATTGGAGGGAAAGTGGCTGAAAAAACTGGAGAAAAACGATCATTGGAATTTTTGCGGCAAAAGATATGTTTGGAAATACAGCGGGGGAATGCCGTCTCTGTTCTTGGCTCCCTTCCTGAATCAAAACCATTTTCCGATATTTTTACTGTTTTGAAATGGAAGGCCGTGGTGTAACTGCTGTTTTCTTGATCGCCTAGCCATGACCAATTAGATTATTGAATTCTACAACTTAAAATGTTAAAATGAATACTGCTGTGTGAAAAGCCTATTGGTGCACCTACGGAGTACAGGAATGGAGCATGGATGCCCTGAGTTTGGTTACTTAGTCATAGAAGCTTAGGGAACATTGACGAATAACGTTTTTCTTTTCCGACAACAACAAAAGATTATTAAAAACCATCATTGTCCTTTGGAAAATAAAACTGTTTCGGAACCTAATGGTTCTTTTGAGATATCAACCAGACGAGTGGATTCATTTCAAGCCACTTCTCTCAACAGTTTCTCCGATCACCACGTTGAAAGAGTGTGCTGCTCACACATACCAGCTCAAATTTATCTCTGCGCTTCTTTTTAAGGATCGGATTAGTTCCTACGGATAACGAAATGCCAGATATTTTCAAAGACAGTCTCTTATTGCAGCACTCGAATTAATACATTGGATTTTTCGCAAGAGGAGTCATGGTTTGTTCCAGGACATGCTCAATATACTGCACTTTTATCTTATCATGAATATGCTCGGTTAGTGTTCCATCACGGAAAACATGACTGACATATAAATGCCGAAAACATCATTTTCATATCATTCACTTTTCAATTTCGTCATGGTTCCAATTCTTCTATATCTCTCTTTGGCATTCCTGCTCTCAGCATCCTACCGTAAGTTTCGAGCGGCCACGATTCCATCGAATCACTTCGAGACGTGATTTGTTTAGGTTCATTAGTGACCGATGCTACCTGTGTACCGACCAACCCCATCGCTGTCGATGTAGATCTTGAAGCGGTGAGTTCGAGCTTGCAAATTACCAAAGCATCGACTGAAATGTTAATGATATTCAGAGCCTGGGAGTGTGGTACACCTACTTGAATGGCCCTGGTACGCCGTTCGGAAATCAATCCAACAAGAACACGATGAGCACCTACCACAAGCTAGGTTATGTTAGTGGAACACTCAACAAAATGGCACAGGCATTGGAAATTCAGCAAATTCAAGGGAATGCGACCGAGTGCTCCTATTTCTACGCTCAGAATAACCGTACATCTTGCGGGCTTGACCAGCAGAAGAGCTGGGGCGTCGTCGGAGGCGAACTCGTTATCAGTATTCAAATAACCTCTAATTTGGTCTAACGCAATTAGTTTTGGCACGGGCCTAAAACGCCCGGGCTTAAAGTGGGTGTTTTTCTGGCCGGGCTGGGTTTTTTACAGGCCTGGCCCGGTCCATGGGCCACGGGCTTTTATCATAAAAGCCCTGCCCGTGCCTACCGGCTTTGGCAGCCCCTTCAGCAACGCAGGAGTGTGGTTAAACTACATGTATGTGAGGGGGGTTGAGGAATAACATGGACTTTCTCCTCAGAAGCAGCAAGTAATCAAATCAACGCAAAAACTTATGGAAACCACCTCAAAAACTACCATGTCACATGATCACACCAATGAGTACGGTAAACACTAAAGATGAAAACTATTAAATCACCAAATGTAATTTTTTGCAGTGGCGCATTGCATCCCGTGTTGAGTAGATAATTCTGTAAGAACTGAAGCGATCTGGAGCAGAAACGTTTGAATTCGTATTAGAAAGCCCGGGCGGAACTAGAAGCACGAGCATTTTGAAAGCCTTACTCGGCTCATCCCGTGCATGACGTCACCGGGCGGGCTATTTGGAGGCCCGGCCCGTGCCAACACCCTGATGAAAAAACAAAAATTCTTCGACGCTTTTTTCATTTCAGGCTACGATGAAAAATGGACAGTTTATTCTGACCCGGACTTTATCCAGATTTGGCTCATTTGCGCGAACACCAGCTGTACCAGCCACTTTTATCGGGTTCAGATTCGGAAATTTCCATCTACATTGACAGTCAACGAGATCGCAGCCATCAACAGCATCGTGGATATGACACTGGCCCCGTATTGCGTCTCGTACACCGACCTGAACCTGGTCCACACAAACCCTTCTCCCGCTTGCAACTATCAGAACCGACCAGTGGAATATGTGGATGAAGTCAATTACATTCGAAAGAAAAGCAAGACTGAATGCCAACTGGAACGAACCCGCCTCGGACGGGACTGAAATTGAAGGAGCTTCAATGATTTACGCGTTCAGATTTTTTGACTAGGAAAACCCATGGATTTCCGTTTAGTCACTAGCCTTGCGTAGAGACAAAGGTGATTGAATGCCGTCATTCTGAAAGTAAACACCGTATCACCCACGTAGCCGAGCGTTCGGTATCGCTAGGTTTCGTAGTTAAAACCTTTCATCGTCGGGTGAAGTTTCCAAGAAGGAACATGCTCGAAAACGGTACATGGTAACTGCTAATAATAATCTGAATGTTTTGATGTGAGCTTCTTCTTGTAGATGCAACTCAATTTGAGTTTACAGAACTGCATTGGCTGAAGAGACACGTGGCCGTGTTTTGTTTAGGTATTCTCTTAACCAGAGTGGTTAAGAAAGTTCGCCGCGAACCTGGACCGGCAAAAGAACAGAGTGGCTGAATCAATCAGCGGAGAGTACCCCTGTTTATCTCATTGTTGGACACACAAGCGAGACCAAATGCCACTTGCATCCAGCTCCCTTTCCCTAATGAATGCCGTTAAAATTATGGGCGCATGGAGGTCTCGTGGTCAAAATGCTCGTGATCTATAGGTTTCGAAGTTCGCCTTACACAGTCTTGACCTTTCGAAGTCAAGAGCTCACGTTGTGCAAACCAGAACCCGAGGAAATCCTTTGTACGGCTGGATGCAGTAGCTGCTGGTGGCTACCTAATTTCTTGTTTACCGGTTATACTCTCGAAATACGGTTTTTATGAATTCAGTCGAGCAACACTACCCGCTACGTTTGTGGCTGTTCATCGGCTGGCCTTGAAAAGTGACAGGCATGAGGCACGAACTGAATGTGATTTCACAAAGCAATCAAATTACTCCTTTGACGGCCAAATGTTTGGGTTTTCAATCAAATATACAGCGTTTGAATCAAGCTTCTCTGTGACAAATGCAGCGAAATTGTCGCTCGAAAATCTTCCATCTCAGATCATTTGGTGTTTCCGAAGCACGCTCGTTAGTACGGCAAAGACAGATATCAAAAAGGGATCAAGACGAACGAATCATACGTTTCTCGAAGTGTTGAGGTATGACTAATACAGCCATGCCTGGAGTAAATGTCTTAGATCTCACGCCATAAGTGTTTTTCATTCTTCCCCGCCGATGTACATTTTAATCTTGTGACCACCATGATCTCCGACAAACCCACCTCTGCAACACAATCGCTGTTGTTTCCATGAAGCACCTTCTCAAAACCACACTCGCTGACATCATACTAGCAGTTCAATACAAGTTATGTTACTTTTAGCAAATGCTTGGTCTTCGTAATAATCAATTATTGTAACGAATATAAATGAGATCAAAGAAGAATAACAGGTAGGACAACTAAAGTACAAGTCGACCCACGCCGTCTCAAAGATGAAGGGTCACCGAATCTTTAGATAAAAAGCGAACGTATAACGTTTGAATCAGTATAGCCTCTGAATTACAGGAATGATTATCCAACAACAACGTGTATGAATGATGAACAGAATACGAGCCTAGGGTCGTTAAGAACTAATTGTTGCTTTTTGCCATAGATGAGGTTTTGAATCTTGTGATAGTGTTCAGTTCCGAAACTCCAGTATCAACTCCCACTTGACCCAGGTTCTTGACGCAGAGCAATCTCTTGACGATCCACCACGCTCGGTTCCGATACTCACGGTTCAAACCAAGAAAGATCACCTTAAAAAACCAAAAAAATTATGACCTTTCTTGACCAACTTTAAAGCAGTTACTTACGGGACCCCCGGCGAACCCACACAAAGTCAAAAATCGCAACCATAGACTGATACGACGATCACCAACCATTGACTGCGGGAACAGGCTGGCAAGGATCGGAAGTGGAATGACGCTCACAGTATACCAGATAGCCATTGCACAAAGCACTTTGGTTATTTTCAGTCTGCGATCCATTCTGACCAGCTCCGCTCGTTTCATTTCAAGTCCCCATTTGTTGAACGCGTGTTTGACGAAAATGACCAAGTAAGTTACAATGGACAATGACAACGGAATGTAGTTGCCAAAGGTCACGACCAGAGTCGAGCCAATCTGGCTGGTGACCTTTGTATACCCGCATTCTCCAGATGGCAGCACGCCATAGAGGAAGCCATGTCCCGAAAGAATAATAACACTGATTACCAGTGAGATTACATTGCAGAGCGTCACTGCTGTAACCAGGGCTGGCTTTGAGGTCAGTGTGCGGAAGTGCGATGGATGAAGAATTGCGACGTAGCGGTTGGCTGCGAGGATGAAGAAATTCCAAATGGCTGCATACCAGAATAGGAACTGGAAAAAGAAGACCATGTTGCAATCAACGCGAACCTTGCCGGTGATAAACACGGTGTAAGCGTTGGTGCTGTGAATGTAGTTGCAGATTGAGAAACAGAGGTCTTGAACTTGTTGGTGGATAATGAGCCAGCCAGCACCCGAACGAAATTTTTTCGAAGAGCTAATGGTTGCGATCAGCAGGAGCATCAGGATCATTCCGCCAAGGGTAAATATCGATATGGTGACGAACCAAATTGTCATGGAAAACGAATTTAACGGTGCACCGATGGTTCGCGAAATGTTCGCAGACAAGCTGGTGTTTTGCATCATTTCTGTGAAAAGGTGGAATTGTGTGCAGTGCGTTTGATTCAGTGGTGTTTTTATTCCAGTGAATTTCGGTCATGAACGCGCAATTACAGAGTAGGAACAATGTGCCATAGCCCAAAGGCAGATCTTGTCGGTTATTATGGGATCATTGTAACAACGTCGTATTTGAGGGTGGATAACGTCATTCACAATGATTGCTGAAATGCCAGGTAGAAATGGAGAAAGCATTGTTGCTGTGATCAGAAATATCACCGACAAAACACAGAAGGCACATGACAGAGCCATCAGTAAGAGGAGATGACATTGACACGAGGACAGTGGGCTGGAAACTTATGACTATCTGTGGCACCAAACTGGTGAAACAGTTGTCAAGCTGCAGATTTCAGCGTCATCCGAAATTTCACGTTGAACGCTCTTGGATGTTGTGCCAGTAATACTGCAATCATACCATAGTTCTTGCTGTTCTGTTCAGTTGAAATTCCAGTTGTTACGTGCACTGTACATTATTACCGTTACGTTATTACCCATATACATGTACTAGATGAAGTAGATGAAGAAGGGAGCTCCTAGAGAGCAAATTCTGAAGTGAAGCAGTACATCCTGATTCAGATTTTTCATAACACTTATGATATGATATTAGAATTGAGCATGATTTTCTGATGTAGCCAACGTTTTGCGTACTAGCACGGAAAATCGGCATCCCTAGGTACAGGTACCCTGTATCTTTCATCTCGAGTGAAGTGGGTATCAGGCCATTCTTGATTAACCTGTTTTTCACATCATTTAATTCAAATATGACGTTGTTCCACAAATCTAGCCGTCTCGTTGATAGTGACTCAAGGAATCACATTGGATTAATTCGTTCAGATAATGGCAGGTCGTACTTGCCATGAAGGTTCCTTGATGGTGCGTCCTGATACATACATCGATCTTGTCGCAAATGAAGTAATCGCATGTAAAGAAAACTCTAATCAATGTGCTCTTATTGGGTCGTGAAAATATTCGGTTTTAATAGTTCACCAGTAATCCAAAACATGGCTGATGCAGTATATAGAACCCGAAACTCGATCCTCATACCATTGGCCGTTACATTTTCACCATGGTTCCACTATTAATCCATATTGCTGTCGTTTGTCTCCTTTCGGCTGCTTCCCGTAGGTCCCAAATTCCCAGTCAAATCCATTATTCAAAATAACGTTTTAGGGTCATCAGTGACAGATGCCACCTGTGTTCCGAGCTCCCCTATCGCCGTCGATGTGGATCTTGAAGCGGTAGGTTAGATCCAAAATATTGACCATACCTGCGAACTTACTCACTCAATCACCGGAACCTTGGATGCTTTACAGAGTTTGGGAGTGTGGTACACTTATTTAACCGGCCCGGGTCTCACCGTAACAAACACGTCGAATAAAAACTCGATGAGCACCTACCAGAAATTAGGCTACGTTGAAGGAAGCCTTAACAAGATGGCACAAGCACTGGAAATTCAGCACCTCCGTGGGAATGCGACTGAATGCTCGTATGTTTACCTCCAGGCTAATCGTACGTCTTGCGGACTTCACCAACAAACTTACTGGATCGTCGGAGACCCACTCGTTGTCGGTATGGACACGGATTGCTCCGATTTTGAAACGATGTAAACTATTCGTAATCGCTTCCATTTCAGGCTATGAAGAAAAAACAACAGTTTATTCTGACCCGGACTTTATCCAGATTTTGCTGAAGTGCGTCAACACCGGCTGTACGAGCCACGTTTTCCAAGTTCACATCCGAAAATTCCCACCAACACTCACTATCAACGACATCGCCGCCATCAACGGCATCGTGGATATGACCCTGGCGCCATATTGCTACTCCTATACCGACCTGAACCTAGTCCACACGAACCCTGCGCCCGCTTGCAACTACCAGAACCGACCAACTGAATACATGGATGAAGTCAATTACATCCGAAAGAAAAGCAAGACCGAATGCCAGCTGGAACGAACCCGACTCGGACGGGACTGAGCTCGAACGAACTATTATGTTAAAGACGTTAAGCCGTTAGAACAAACAATTCCTTGGGTTTGTCATTTAGTCGCAAATTTGCGTAAAGATCAGTACGGCTGAATGTGTGCACAAAGACCGTATTATCCACATAAACTAAGTTCCGTGGATTAAACTCAGTCCGATAAAACGAAGACGTTACGCGACTTAAGCGGAAACTAAGTGATGTTCACTTGGTTCTTGACAGAACAGTGCAGCCCAGACCAAATTCAAAAAGGTCATCCGACAGTGAATAACGCAAGCAACGAGATCGACTTAAATACTGCGTACTACAATGTAGAACCCGGTCCTGAAAGCCTCCCGGCTTCATGACGTTTGGTCCACCATTCCGCAAAGTGATGTTTCTCATGCAGCATCCAAGTCAGGAGTTTTTCGTTAACCAACCGTTGAAATGACAACGAGAGATTCTGGCGAAGGAGATGCGGTTCATCCACGCATACATCTTGCATATACCCTTGAACAGAATTCAATTTAAACCACTTTCATTCGACCGAAATCCAACCACCTCACTTGTGAGTTCGTTGAAGAAATCCACCCCAAACATGCTCTCAGCAAATTTCTCCACGTTCTTCTTGCCCGCCCGCTTCGTCTCGTCTAACCGAACATGATAACACGAAGCCAGTCTCCGTAATCCCGCATGCCCACCGATGAGCTTCTGGAAAACCCTCCAGATGAAATCACCGGCGGACATCGATTTGCCGGTTGGGGTTTTGAAATTCTCCTCAAGTGTCTTGATTTCACTGGTGATGAAGATCGTCAGGCAACTTGGACGCAGGAGGATCTTATCGGTACCATCCACTTGAAAATACCACGGAGAGGTCATATCGCTTAGTCTGACAAATTTCTCATCGACTTCAGCGCCTGGCTCTTTGGTGGATGTGTTACGTCGATTAATTGTGGATTCATATTCCAAATACTCAATAGGAGCTGGAAAATCAACAACGTTGAACATCTGTGCTCATTTTGAAAAATTGGAATACTCACAAACTTTGTCGAAAGTGACTAGTTCTCTGTAAGTGTATAGCACTTTTGAGCGATCAGTCTGCTTCTTTGGAGAACGCTCGCTGCTTTTCGCTGCAATGAATAAAAATAGTCAACCAATCGTGGAAAAGGCAACAACATGACATACCTTGTAAATCCATGACCGTACCGCGACCACGATATTTCCTTCCTGCAATCAAGGGTTGGATCAACGTAAGCGACGTTAATTACGGTTTTCGGGAAGTAACCTTTTGATTTGTTTTTCGAAGTTTTCGAGTTCTTTGTTCTCGACCTTGTGGGTTCTTCCGGAGTGTATTCCGAGGACGAGTCGGTATGAACTTCTTCGGACTGTGGAGATCGAAGGCTTCTACTCGATCTTGCCCTAAAAAATAAAATTTACATCAACGAGAATACTTCTACCGAAAACTTTCGTGACCCCCTGGCGGCTACTGTGATAGCGCAGTGCAACGCCCCTCAAGACAGGTTCTACATCAGCCTCACTTATCACTACACTCTGATTCTTCATATAAGTTGATAGGCTTGCTTCAATGGAAAAGGTCAAGTTATCAGGCACTGACAGATTTTCAGGCAGTAAGTGAACAATGCATTTTATCAACAGGAAAACCAGCGATTCCTCCGCGATACAGAAACCAAATGAAAACCGGAATAAACGAGAATCCGTAGTAAAGGTTCACAATTGAAATCACTGGAGGAGACTGCTAAATTCCGGATTATGTTCAATTTTATCTTCGGTCGCGACGGTCTCCAGCCGAACCGACGAATCCAACGCTACCGAGGCCACTCCCTTCTTATAATAAAACTCTTTCAGCTGTTTATTGTTTTTCAAAACGGCGTCATAATCTTCAAGGCTAGCGACACTATCAGTTAGGGAGGATTGCGAAGGAGGTCTGATTAGATCCAATTAGAGAAATTCCATTGCGTTGTTTAAATGATCGCAGCCAGCCAGAACTTGCGGTAAAGTTTTCGATTTGCAGAGCAACGGCCACACTTGATGCTTGGGCTTGAAGCAAAGGTCCATTGACAGGGATATTCCTGGCTCGACACGACTCAAACCATTCATGAACAATCCGATTAAGCTCAGGATGAACCAGATTGGTTTTCTTCATATCCAAATTCGGCGAAGACAAAATGAGAGATTCGATTTTGGTTCTGTTTTGGAGGATGTTGTGCACAGCTTGTCGCGTGATGTGAAAATGAACTGCCAGCTGCCCCTTTGCCATTATCTGGAACAGATCAAACGAGATACAGAAAATGGTTTCGTGAAGATATAACAGAATGCTTTTATTTTTCACGAACCTTTTCATCTGCCATTCTGAAGAGCTCCTGCTTTTGACGAAGTGTCAATCGGCTTTTCTTGGATGGGTCCTTCGGCCTTGGGCATCTTGACATACCAGTAGCACCATCTGACCGGAGTCTGCAGGAAGCATGGGAAATTCGCAAGATCACATTCGGAGAGAGAAAAACTCAAATGAAGAACTCCAGAAAATGGCGAACATTAGCGGTTTTAACCTCAGCTTGGGACGAGGGTTTCATTTCAATAAGCGCTTGTGTTAAAAGTATTATTGGGGGTATGTCAATTTATGCTTGAAACCATCTGGACAACAAAAGTTGTCTAGAATTTCCCCTCATGTTATAGTCAACGAGCGCCGCAATTCGTTAAATAAAAAAGCAAGCACTGTCAAGTTTTGATGCTCGAAAATTATCAGGAATCGACGTGTATTATCAGCTGGTAAAAAACAAAATCGTGAAAAAATCATTTTCATGATCTTTCACGAGTGGCGCACTTTCCTCAACTAGAAATCCTGGGCAATATAATTTTGCAGATTAGTGGCCTCATCGCACTCGAGGTTACAGAAAACTATACGGCTTAATTAAGAGCTAAATAATGTGCTACCTCTTTGTCGTTCCACCGGAAGTCTTTGGAGAATGGGACATCTCTTGAACAGGGTACTCTGGACTGCTGCCATCCACGACTGACGAACCTTGAAAACACAAAACAAAACACTCAGACAGGACGAACGAACAAAAAAGTCTGAGTAAAAAGAAGTTTCGTAAAATAACAATGAACCGAGAAAAGTACGGATTGGAATTAACCAAGACGTGAAATTCAAACACCAAACAGAACCAAAGGAATATATATACATCCGAATCGAAAAACGCAAGAAAGAATACTCCAATAATCAAAAGTTGGATTATTTCAGCAGGCTTCTACTGGCATTCAGTTTACATTTCACGTCGTACCTTCGGGAGCTGGCGTTTTTGAAATATTCCGCACATCTTCACTGTAATGTGATCCAAGAAGCGGGAAAGCCGAGCTCATTGCCTCGTCAGGAATATTCATCGAAGTATCCATTTCGGAAAATGGTAATCCCGATCCACTTTCATAATCGTTCTCACTTGGATCATTTGCTGGCGATAGATTCCTGGAATGGTAGCTTGGCTCGATATTCTCATTTCCAACCTAAGAAACCAATCGTTTTCTAAATGCTAGGTAAAAAAGAATACTCTCACTCTTTCAAGAAGTACGTTCAGATCACGAAGTGAACTCAGATTGTCCTTCTTGATGGCGTTCTTCACAAACGTTGGAGCAAGTGGGAGATCGTTGATGAATACTGTTGGAATGAGGATGCTTCCGTGAGCTTTAACTCGAACAGCCTTCTTTATTTTTGGCACAGATGAGAGAATATCCAGCTGGTATAACAAAGCGATTTCTTCGACGGCATCGAACGACTTTTTCCACGGATTGGGATTGAATTCCGGATTTGGGTCCAGATGTTGAAGGAGTTGAGCAAAGTCGAATGATTCTTTGGTTTTTCGTAATTTTTCCATGACAGAACCAGTATGGCATTGCCGCATTGAGGACACCGCACCGCAAAGATGGGCAATTCCTTTTCGTTTTCGAAAAATCAAAACACAAAACATCAAGGAAAATGCCAGGTCCAGGTCCAAGTTCAGGTTCCGGTTCAGGTTGTTCGCATATCATCCCACAGGGGGAGCCGCTGCATCGAAGCTGGTATGATAGGGTCCGCATCCCATCTTCGACCGCGTATGCTTTTAAGGTGGAACGCGTGTCCATGTTGCCCACTTTGGGTTCCCGAATTGTTCGAGCTTTTGGTAGCCTCTACCATAGATACGTGCCGTTTGGCTATCCTAGAGAATGAGCCCACGCAACACCACGCACGGTCACTCAGACAGGCAGAGAGGAGGAGCCATAAACAGAAATTTGTTTGCTTTTCTACCGGCAAAGAACTGTGCTGGTTTGAACGAAAAAAATGCTGTGCAACCCGCTCGTTTTACTTACGTTAACCGGAGGCTTTCTAATCTCTACAGTTATGACGCATCATCGGAAAAATCCCTGTGTGAATTAATTTATACGGCATAGTCCTGAAGTTGGGTCGCCATAAGTTGCCCTCTGATATGTTGCTATCCTCCATTTCACGAAGTTTAGACTTGCGTATTTTCGAGCTTAAAAATCGAGTTTGTTGTTTCTAAACTTCA
>JAQIWT010000533.1:0-18564 GCA_034696485.1 Isohypsibius dastychi
GTTCAATAAATAGTCGCGGTTTTCGGGACGAATCCATTGATATTACTCATCTTATCCTCAATACTGCCATGTTGCTGCTGATTGATGGGATAGTTGAGCTGATGAGATTTACTATTCTCCTGTGAGCCGCCATTTTGATTCTGATGATGAATAACGACCGGACTAGGAACATGGGAAGGTATTGACCCATCGGCATTCGGCTGACTCAGTGACCTTTGTGAACTAAACGCCGAAGCTCCATCGATGCCATTTTGAATGAGTCGGTCTGACTCTTCGGCTTCACGCTCCATTTCCACTTCTTCTTCATGGATGGCTTTGGTGTCGGTTAGAGGACTGATAAATTTCGGGCTCATATCGACCATCTCTTGATCACCTATAGAAAGTAACGTGTCCGAGTCACGTCGATTGTCCGTGTAAGTTTGGTCTTTGGGTTTCGTGGTCACGTAGGCCATTCGACGGAAATTGTCGCTCAACTCCGGTAGAAGTTCTTCAACAATCTGAAACGTAAGCCATTCGGTGAGACCAAGATCAAAAACTCAAGATAACCGTAATTTTACACTTTCAGCGAACTACGCTACTCACCTGTTCGAAACTTGGCCGGTCTCTAGGGTTATAGTGCCAACATCTAAGCATCAAGGCATATAAGCGATCATCACAGTTCTCCGGTCTCTGCATGATTCCTCTGGCGATGACATGGTGGAGAACGTCTTCATTAGACAAGCCCTTATAAGGCTGTTCGGCTAATGTGACAATCTCCCATAGAACAACTCCAAATGACCACACATCCGTCTCGTTTTTGAAGATTCCATCTTTGAGAGATTCTGGCGCCATCCAGCGCACTGGCAACATTCCTTTACCTGCAGACAAACAAAATATCAAGTTGACATCACCAACAATGCAGCAGTTGATATTATCAGGATTTTGCGGTTACAGAAACCACTTGCAGTTTGCGGTCAGGAATCTCACCTCCTTTCCGGTAATAATCCGTTTCATAAATATCTCTGGACATGCCAAAATCCCCTATCTTGACGGTCAGATCTTCAGCCACCATGCAATTCCTGGCAGCCAGATCACGATGGACGAATTTGCGGCTATGAATATAGGCCATTCCATCGCATATTTCACCGCACATTTGGATGACTCTTGAAAGTGATGGTGGGATGCGAGATGGCTGCTCCAAGTAAGATGGTGATGGAGTTGGTGGTGATCCTTCTATGGCAGATGGCTCTTCGGGACGTTGAAGGCGCAACCAGGTGCGAAGATCACCGTTGGTCATGAGCTCCATCACGACTAGAGCAGGTTGACCTTCCGAGACGACACCCAGAAGTTTGACCACATGATGGGCGCTGAATGCTCTAAAACGACAAATAAAATGTAAAACATTAAAATGAGGAACGAGCCACTTACTTCATAACGGAAGCTTCCTGCAGAAACATATTCCGCTCATTCATCGGGGTATCCTCGTTGATAGTCTAGCGAAAGATCAATTACAGCTTAGCCTGTTTGAAAACCGCTGCCGGTTAGCGAACCTTGACTGCCACCATGAGCCGTTCGAATCCATCGACAATATTCTTAGCGATGCCTTTGTACACTTTCCCAAACGAACCCTTGCCAATCTCATCAAGCAGTTCGATACTATCCCTGGACACTTCCCACGAGTCTGGAGTATAGGTGTAGTAATCCGGATTGATGGATACGGCCATTGGATGCTGTGGAACCTTTTTCGACCTGAAAAAACAAAAATAAACAATTTTGAGTCTCAACAACGAAAATGAGATCGAAGTGCCACTCTGCAATTCTTTGTTCAAAAATCTGTGTGTCAACTTACATTTTTCGATAGAAATAAACGCCGACGACAAAGAAGATGAGGAACGGAATGAGAATTCCGCAGATGATTCCAACGACCGTTTGAGTAGAAAGTCCAGTTTCAACAACGGGGCGGGGCAGGTCAACGTACACAAACTTGGGCTCCGTCCATGACCCATTTCCGGCGAATGAGGATGCCCGCAGTCGAAATGAATAATTTCCGGAATGTAAGGTCGAAAAATCGAGCACTTGATTTGTTCGATTATCCATCGTCCGCGGAATACACTCTTTCAACCGTTTACCCTGAAGAACAACATATTCAACAAACAACATTGCAAACGAATCCGAACTGAAACGTTCAAAGATAAAAACAAAAGACGATCTCTCTATCCACTGTCGAGTTTGCTTTTACCGGCTTAGTATCGACTTGTTCGTATTCAATATCAACGGTGACAATGACACCGTTTGGATGCGCGGGATCTCGCCATATTACGACAACTTCTGTTCCGTTATGTTCCACATGAACGCTCTCAGACGGAATATCATCAGCCTTTCCTGCAAAAAGAAAATAACGTTGGCTTTCTCATTCATTTCGGATTTGACACAAAACTACACTAATCAAGAACGGAACAGAACGAAATTTGTCGGCAAAATTTTCATTCCAGTGAACTGCGGACGAATTACAAAAAACCCCTTCAAATTGCGGTTAATTTGGAATAAGAAGATAACGTCATTCCGTAGTCCAGTATCCGTTACAAAGCATCTTGATTTTTCTATTTTTGAAACTTTATATTCGCGAACGGTTCAGAAACAAGCAAACTCCTGACAAACTTCAACTTTCAGAAACATACTTTCGACTTCTCAAAGCGAGTCTATATCCAACTTACTTTTAGCCAACGTCTGACTTGGATTCGCTTTCGCTTCACCACTGCAGGGCGGATAATAATTTGCCGTAAGCTGCGACACACTTTTATCGTGACAAGCTTCCACCTGCAATAAAGAAAACATTCATATTACCAGACTAATTTCAAACAAGCAATTCAAAAAACAACTGAAGAAAAATCGCAAGTTTATCAGAGAAGATCGGGTTAACTGACCGTGATGACGTAATCCGAGAAATGATCCAAATTTTCCAGCCGGATACTTCTATCGTAAACCCGTTTGATTTTGATATCCAGTGGTGGAGGTGTTGACTTGGCGACATTGCCGTTCCGCGTCGTCGAATTCCTCACAGAATAAAACGTCGAATTGGTCGGAATCAAAGTTGTCGTTTGATTTCCGGCCAACATCGAGCTGCGATCCAAAAAACTGGCCATGGTCGTCTCACTTCCGGCAACCGCTCGACGAACTCGACTGATCAATTTTGTGTAGACCAAATCTTGAATCTGGTTTTCCATGATGATAGCTTCGTCCTGCTCAAATTCACTGATCTTGCCGGCCGGAGAAGATGATGAAGGTTTACTATCGTCGGCTTTGCTGCCGTTGCAGGGACACATGGGAGAAGGCGTTGTGGTTGCGATGTATTCCGTTGCTTTCGGAGGAGAAGTAATTGCTGGAAAAAGAAAACAAAATTCCCAAATCCACAAATCTCAACCGGCAAAACGAAGTCCGTGAACAAATTCTATGACTTACGATTCACACAGTAGTTGCGACCTCGTAGTTTCTCATGAGAATCCCGCACTTTATGCCAGCGTACGTTATAAAAAGCCACTGGTCCATTTGGTTCAAGTGGCGCTTGCCAGTGAACTTCGATGACATGAGGTCCCATTGAAGTAGTTCGCACAACTAACGGCTTGGATGGCGTCGTGGGTGTTGTATTGAAGTACACTATATCACTCTGTGCTCCTTGTCGTTCCGACGATATCGTGTAGGTTGTCACGTAAACCGCATACTGTCGCGCTGGAAGATCACGAGAGTTAAATCACATTCTCAAATCTCCACAGAACTGTTTGTTTACCTGGCTGAAGTCCGGTGATCATGTGGCTCATTGAAGTCTGACCTTCCGCGTGCGGCGGAATATCCACCTGCGTCCACACATCTCCACTACACGCATCTCGTCCTTCATACTTGGTCATGTTCCTCGTTGGTGTTTCCCGGTATAGAAGCACATAGCCTGGTCACATTCAAACTTCAAAACCGCGAATCCAACTCAAGCACCTCAAAAGAACCTTACCAAGCAGTGATCGCGGATCTTCCAACAAGAACACATCCCAATCCAGAAAGGCCATCTGTGGCATTACAGTGCTAACCTTCAGACCAATCTGCGAGATCTCACAAGCAATGCGGTCGCCATTCGAACTCTTGGAAATGTCGTGATCATCAGGTTTAAGTTGCCAACCGACCAAGGCACTGTTCATCCGGCTGACCAGATCGTTGATCTTCTTCAAACACAACCGCGGATTGAAATGGAATGAGACCTTTCCTTTTGGGTTGGCGATTGAGATGGAACTCCTGTTACCCGAAAAGTCGAACAGGTCTTGGAGGTTAAGATTATCGATCACGGTCAACGCCTATTGAACATAACACTGCGGGTATGAAGCAAAGAGTTTGAGGGAACAGCTTACATAGTCGCCTTGGCCGAGATGGTCACCCCTGATGATTCGCAGACGTCGCAGGAATGAGAGGGATATCAGAGCATGGGAGCGGACAACTTTGACATAACCAGTGACTTCCTCGATGTACTGCAATGACTCCTCCAGGGTCTTTGCAAACTTGTCTGCAAAGTCCGATGGGTGAATTTCGGATCACGGAAAATACAAGGACGAAAATTTCATGGGGGAAAGTAGACTTACCGGAAGTGGTGCCGATCTGAATTTCCAGCGATCCATTAATAACAGTACATCCAGCCAGTTCCTGAGCGCTGCCCAAATCATCGACAGTAGTTCCCGGACATACTACAGAGAGCATTCACTGAACAAAGGACTTCACGCTTTGAATGACCGTAATATACCACATACCTTTTGGACAAGATCCGACACATTTGATGCAATTATGCGAATCATTTGGATCGGTCATCCATTCAGCCGGGCATTTCGTGGTGCAAAGTCCCGGTGCCGGTCCGACCATATGAGCTTTGTAATGATGATCCACCCTGCCATCCGAATAAGCTCGGCATTCCGACTCGGAAACACAACGTCTTTCGTTCAACTAGAGAGAAAAGAATTCATCTCTCAGAGCACAAAAAATCTGCATCTCGTCTCAAAACGGTGAGAAAAAAAAGAAATTACTCGTTCTTCGCCAAGTTTTTCAGTTTTCAAAAAAGTTTCTAGTGGGGAATTTGGAGTCATACGTACCGTGTATGTAAACTGTGGACATTTCTGCATACATGCTCCATGATGATGCACAGCTTTGCAAACAAGGCACTCATTTCTGGCCGGTCCATAACATCCTTCCAAGCAAAGGGTGTTGCAACAATGGGTCTGATGACTCTGATTCGGATCGCATGTTGGTGGTGCAACTGAAACAAAAACACATGACATTCACAAATTTAAAAAAGATAGTAACAAATCGGAAATGCAATTTCAACTATTTGGTCAACATGTTATAACGGCGAAAAATATCATGACTACATGCAAAGATAAAAGAAACATACTTTTTTGACAATCACTCCTTGACCAACACATATGACGTTGTTCACCCTTGAAAAATGTTGGGCAATGCGGGCACAGATTGACACACTGTCCATCGGCTTTATTATCCCGAATCGAGATCAACGCTCGATGTTCACGTTGTACGATCTTCTCCCAATCAATTGTATCCAAATAGCACAACAGGTTGTTTTTCTGGATAAACACGGCACCTTGTCCAATGTGCGTCAGTGAGATGAGTCCCAGTTCCTCCAGATCGGGATTCTCAAACACGATCAACGCATAATGACGCACCAAACTCCGCCCGCGTATCGTCGACAAATTGGGGAATATATTACGGAGGGTCTTCATGCCGGTGATACGGTAGATGATGAGAAAGTCAGTGATCTCCCGAAGAGCCGGGAAACTTAACTGATCGTACCCCACGGAAGACTGATCCGGCCGATCGATCAGGTTTATTTTGAGAAATCCCTCGATTACTGTACAATTCTCCAGCGCCTTGAACGAGTCCACGCTGTTGATGACTTGAATGCTTTGACAGACTGAAAACAAACACACATGGATTAGGGCAGTTCTCTGCATTCAAATCACAAAAAACACGTCAAAAAATACCCACGTTTTTTATCAAACATGATGCGTTTAAATTTATGGAGGGTGTAATCGAAACGTTCGCTTCCGGTACACAGATCGATAACAATAAAATCTGACAGTTTTGATTTTTTTCAAATAAATACTGTCAATTCGAAAATTCGAATAAACCTGACCAAGTCTCTCAGACTACGGAAAACAGAAAAAAACAAATTTCAATCACCATAGACAACTTCAATGAAACAGAAACTATTTGCAAGAAAAAACATTTCATTATAATATACCAACAAACACGCTTCGATATATTTCTTCCCATAAAGCTCGCCACAAATATCATAATGTATTTCGGGAAATAAATCAACCTGAATTTCGGGCCAACTTTCAGAAAAGATTTTTGAAAACACAACACAACTTAAAATCTGGACTGTTTCCGTTAAACTAAGAAAAACATCAACAATCTTAGAATGATATCGTTATGAATCACTAGGTGCCTAAAGGGCAAATTTCACCGTCTACGGCGTAGTACTATATTTGAGCCGATGACGAACAAATCGAAATGAATTGAGACTACGGTGGACTGAATCAATGGTTGTAATCTGGAACAAAGCCACGTAACCAGAAACTGAAGATAAGTCCTTTGTAAATTATAAATAAAAATCTTGGTTAAAGATTCTGAATTACATCATAACTTATGGATCTTCCGAAAATAAAATAACAACCAAAGTGAAAGCTTAACTAAAGACGTCCAAGGAATCCGGTCAACTCGGTTTCAAAAAAAAAGTCAACCCATCAGAAAACCCCAGAAAACAGAACGCTTTGACTTGAACTCAAAAACTTACTTTTTCCCGGTTGATATGAATCATCGAATGATCGGGAATTCTAACTCGGTGTGTCAAAATTCGAAGAACAAACTCACTTTTTTCATCCCCGAGGTGACGGAGATTCAGATCACGAGTCAAAGGTCTGATGGTCGTCGACAAGGACGTTGAAGATGGCTTAGTGGATGCCGAAAAAATATCATTCGCCATAAGAGATTCGGATGCATCCTGCGACGCAGAAATGGTCCAGAAATAAAAAAGAAAAATAAGGGATTTCCGTGAAACGCCAAACAAATCCATTTTCCACCCGATCACCTCTTCATATCGTCTGCAAAGAAGAAAAATCTCGATCAAAAAAAGATCAAAAAAGTGAGATTTCACAGGTTAGGAATTAAGAAAAGAATAAGGAAACAAGAAAATTCAGAAAATGAAAACAATTCCCAGAAAATCCAAGAAACTGCGAAGAACCCAACAGCGATGCGGAAACGACTGGATCTTTCAGGTCCAAGTGACGCAACCATCAATCAAACAACAAAATAATCGCAGGGTAATATAAGTTGCTGGACATGCTCTTGGAGAAACTATCATTAAAATCCGAGGAACCTTCAAGGAATCACAAGGTTGAGTAATTCACTTTCTCTCCAGCCAATAAATACATCGGCAAAGCTTAGAAACGACTTGAAAATTCCCGCAAGTCATATCGTCGTCACTTACCAAACGATTCGAGGTCGTTTTCCCACCGAGGAAACGTCAAATTGATAAATATGCAAGTCCAAAATAAAATAATTCCTCATCTGCACTTTCTTCAATCCCGCCATTCACCAATCAGTCCATGATGTAGTGATTGCATCTCTTCGTTCAATTCGCCGTTGTAGAAAGTTTTGCAGAAAGGCGAAGGAACGCCAGATTGGTTGTGAAGATTGAAAACAATTGAATAACAAGTCCCTCTTTTCCCTCGCTTCAATTTTCAACAATACTGTATGTTGTTTACGAGTCTGCGCAGGGCAGTAGCCCATACTCATGGGGCCAACGGCCAGACGTAACCTGTCCGTAGCCATACCGAACCGAAACAGACGCTCTCGCCTAGCCACTCGGCTCGAATGGAGCCGTCTGTCTGAGCCTGAAGCCCTGAATTTCATACGGCTATAATGTCACAAGTGTTTTTCAACAGTGGCGTAGGGGCTTACGGTGATTGCGATTTCCCCCACGCCAGCGTTTATGCAATATAGGATCAGAGCCGGCAAGCTCTGACCTAGTAAAAAGACTGCTGAATTTCACACTGAAAATCAGCTGTTTTCTAAAATGTTCTTTGCGAGAACTTGTAGTCTTCTAGAAAAACAACGGTTCTCCGAAATTTGTTTTCTAGAAAAGCATGTGCCGTGGATTTGTTGATGAATGACATGAAGGTCGGCTTGCCACTTTGTGACCGACTCGACCCGACCCGGACCGATCGGCTTAGCCGGACAATAAATGATGCAGTATGTTTTCCTCAAAATACGCACAAGGATCCATCAAATCTATCTCTGTATGTTGGAATTCTCTTGATCTGGACATTTTATTCCCCTACGCATATTTGGAACTACCGCTGTTGGACACAAGATCGTCGCTGACCTATCTTTGAACCTCAATCTGCTGGGTGTTCGAAGCCCTGTTCCTCGCGGAGATCGAGTTCCGGAGACTGAAATGAGTGCGAACAACGTGGGAGAATGGCGTGAAGAATTCATCGAGGTGGGTCATTCTTTTGAACTTTGTGCTGAAGTTTTGGATACTTTTCTGAACGACTTTATGAATTTCTGAGTAGATTCTGACGTTTATTGTGGTTTTTTTTTGAAGGGGCTGGACGAGAGTTTCCGTCGTGACAAACTCGACGGATTTTTACGGTCGACTTGGATGAAACGCCTTCCGGAATTCGTGGCTGGAGGATCGCATCCCATTAAATTAAAATACGATTTCGAAAAGCTGGAGGCGGCGCTGTTGGAGCCTGTAGAAGCGTTCGTTGTTGGGACGAGGAAATTTGAAGACAAATTCGAGACGCTCAAGGAAAACAATTTGTCCAGCTATCTTTGTAACAAATCGTTTGGACATGGCGAACCCACGTATTCCTGTCGGTGAGGATATTCGTGTAGCTTTTAAAGGATGATTTTTTGGATCCCGCGCTTACAATGAGTGATTTTTGTTACACTTCCGGTGTGATGCCAGTTTGTTCCTTTTCAGCGTTTCTCTGAAATCAGTTGTTCTGTGTAATATTTTTTTGACGATTGTTTGAGTTATTTCTGGAGTTTAGGTGGAAGAAGTTTCGAATTTCGGTGGGATATCCATTTTTGCCTGATTTTCAAAATTGAAGACGTCAGATTGTGTTTAATTGTTAGAGGGCGTTTGACAATTGTTGATAATTGTTGAAATATGCTTTCTAAGCTAGTTCTGGCTGGTTTATTGTTCTATCGTTGCAAAGTGACCAAATATGGACTTTTTTGCAGTTATCTGATGTTTTGTTGTTGGCTTTTCAGAGACTGCGCAATGGATCAGACTTGCGTACTTTGCATGGACTGTTTCAAGCAGAGCGCCCACAAGAACCATCGCTACAAAGTGCGCAATTCCATTTTATGTTCTGAATTTTTCGTTTACAGAAATGTTTTCTCGTTCCTGAAAGTTTTATCGAATGATAGTTGTTTGATTGATTTTGTCAGTATATTGTTTTTATTTGTAGATAAGTAGTTCGTCTGGAGGTGGTTTTTGCGATTGTGGTGATCCGGAAGCGTGGAAGAGTGACTTCGCTTGCGCGACTCACGAGCCGCCAACCGGAAGTGACTTCAATATCGATCTGGAGGTAATGTTGTTATTGTTTTCATGCATCCAGGTCGGACAAAATAATTGATGGTGGGATTTCAGGACGCTCGTCGGAGACTTCCGGCGGATGTGCGGGCGAGATTTGCCAAGGTCATTGAATGCGTACTTTGTTATGCATATCAGTTCTTGACCATCAGCGACAACGAGGCTTTGATACCGGAAGAACTCATACACGCCAGGTGAGTTTTTTTCGATTATTCTGGATCTGAATTTATAAATTTGGAAAAAGAACTTGAACTTACAAGCAGTTTAAGATTCGGGATCTTGCTCAGTACAGAGCAGATAACTCACTTCAAATTGCATGAACAAGTAAATATGGTCTTCGAATTCGAGTTTTCAAGGTGGTTTTTCGGTTTGATCAGTAAAACTGTTCTTGTCAGATTGTTTCCTGTGTCAACATTTCGTATATACACTGAGCTTATTTTGCAGTGGCTCGAAAGATGAGCAGGAATTCGAGTTTGTCACTATTTTGTACAACGATGAAACGCACACCTACGATCAGGTAAATTCCGTGCTCTTCCTGCCCTTTGATATACGTATTAACAATATTTTCGGTGTGTATTGAAAGGTTATCAATACCTTATCGAGAACATTGGAATGTACTCAAGATGAAGCTTTGGAATATGCGACTGTCGTTGATCACGAGGTTCGGCATCTGGAGTTTTTTCGCATACGAATTAGTCATGTTTTCCTTACGTTTAGGGAAGAAGTGCGGTTAAGTTTGGAACGGCTGCGGAATGTGATCGTGTTAAAAGCTTTGTTGAAGTATAGAACTCCCACTCGGAGCGGAAGTGGTTATTACGTTTCTGGTGTTCCTTCCAGAGAAATTCAAGGCGACCTCAACCATTGCGCTTAGAAGTCGTTTCGACAGCAGTATATGTCCATCAGATCTTTGCGCAAAGGGTTTTGGGATGGATTCGGAACTTAGCAGAAACATGCGGTTAGATCATCGTTTTCATTTTCGATGCATGAAATTAGAATGTTTCGATTTACAGAAGGGTTTCGAGCTATCATCTGCGATGTTTCGCTGCAAGTCTCTCATACCACGAATGATCTGCCAATCGTCTCGGCGTTGCTGTTAAACGACAGTCGGATGTGGAAAGGTAGTTTGGAGATATTCTTGTCGTTCCTAACTTCCTGGATATATGCTAGTGTTGTTTCAGCTGCAAGAAGTTGTTGTCACAGACTTTTCATGAGCACGTACGTTTTAACCCGGTGTAATCACTTCACACCAAATTCATTGACATGTTTTCAAGGTTCTTGTCGTTTGGCGATGCTAAAATGGAGTTTGCTCGTCTTTTTGCTCGAGTAAGTACGACGTACCTCGCTAACTAATAGCATGTGTTGATTTCTGTTCTCTACTCTTTCCAGCTCTATCCCCAGTTGATGACTGCGTTTATTGCCGATGACCATGATCATTCTGACTCGTGCACCAGCTTGTCAGTTCAGCTCTTCACCGTGCCCACAGTGGTAAGCTTACACTGAAGTAACTTTTGACCTCATTTTCGAGAACATTGAAATCTGTGGGGGAGTCTTGTGAAAAAACGTCATCCATTTAAATTTGATGTTAGTCTTTGTTGGACATGATATCTGTTCATAAGATGCAATTGCTTTCAGGCAAGAATGCTCTTCAGTGATAAACTGGTCGAAATCATCATCAAGAGCTTTGTCTTGGTTCTTCAAACACGTCGCGACGGTAAGCGTTCCCGGCCTGCTGTTTCTCTGGAGCACTAAACAGAATTGTTCCCGTTTTCAGAACTTGGACGTCTGTCATTCGATCGTGCAACGCAACAAGTCGGCACCAGCAACTTGAAACGTGCTCTATACATCCTTTACGACTCTCGGTTAGTAAACGCGCATTCCGGTTAGAATTCCTATTTTTGATGACTTAGCTGTTTCAGATATCTGTTGAACAGAGTTCCGTCAGCAGACCAATGGACTGAATCTCTCCGAAAAGGTTTCATTGGGGCATTCGATCAGTTTCTGGATATTATGAACATGATGGAGGTTTGTGTGGCTTTTATGACCTTTATTGTTGTGGTTCTGTAGAATTTGATTTGTGGTTAGGGTATGGATGGACATGTCCGTCGAACGCAGTCGCATGTTGAGTATGAGGCTGATTGGGAACAGCCGTTCAATATCCAGCTGAGAATGGGACCGATTATCAGCCAGCTTCAACTTTGGTGTCCTGCTGACGTATGACCTTTCTTAGTCTATACGCGAATGCCCATCTCATGATGTGATTTGCAGGATAAAGTGCTGACATCTGTTTTCACCCGTTTAGTGTATGCTTCAATGTGCTCACTAGGAAGCGCAGATAAATTGGAGAAGAAAGAAGGTTGGTCCATATTTATCTTTGGTTTCTGTTTAGAGAGGATAAATGTGGTGTTCTTCAGTTGCACGATTCACGACTGAATGTATTGAGTATGATGTCTCTGTGAGCCCAGTCTCGATTCACCATCCAGTTATCCGCATGTTAGCAGGTAATGTGACCAACTCAGATGAACTCGGTTATTAGATATATGATCCTCATATTGGCAGGCATTGCGGTTCATGCACTGCAGAGAAACATCGTGATGCCAGCCAACTCAACACAGTCGGCTAAGATGTCCGCCAAAGAGTGTCTGAGAAAGAATGCCAGGGAAATCGGTGAATTCCCGCTGCGGACGATGGTGCTTGTTGCACAGGCAAATGCCGGAATGTGGCGCAGGAACGGCTATGCACTGGCCAATCAGGTATATCTTCTCCAGCCTTTGTTGAACTCTTGGTGCATTATGCGGCATTGTCCTGTTCAGAATGTTCGAACTTGAACGGTGATTCTATTTCAGATATTCTTCTATCAACAGCCTCGATGTCGTGAAGAGGTATGTTCGGGGAAAAGTTTTGATTGGAACGGGTTGTTGCAGGATCGCTTGTTTCTAGATGCTCGACAAAGATGTGGTGATGCTGCAGGTGAGTCGCGAAAAACAAGATCTCACGTCAGTTTGAAGCAGAATTGTGATACTGAGACGCGTTTCCGCCGCATGTCGGCTGTGTTTGTCTGTTGATGGTGATGAATTTTTGGAGCTTGCGGTTTCGTTCAGAGTAGTGATTGGCACCTAGAACTTCTTCGTGAGGTGCTGGAAGTATCTTCGACTTTATTCTCTTGTTGGACGCGAGATACCTTCATATTCATGACCGCTTGTATGTTGCAGGTGTGTGCAGCTGTTACGAAGCCTAATGATTTCTTGATCAACGCTCTCAATAGATTCGGACTGATTTCATGGGCAGAGTAAGTCATCATACTTTGCTGAGGTTTTTCTCGGTTGATGTCTCATCTTCAATTTGTTATCTTTCTGCAGTGAGACATTTGATGCGACGCCACTTCGTGCGGAAGATGACTCGATTCGTCAGGTCATGTTTCTGGCCGAAGAGTTCTTGTACTTCCTCATCATTCTTGTCGGGGAACGGTTCACTCCAAATGTGGGTCAAGTCACGGAAGCGGAATGCTTGGAGAACGAAGTCATTCACCAGCTTTGCATGTCATCAATGTCCTACAGTGAAATGATCAAAAGCCTCCCAGATCAGGTCTGAGCATTCCTCTCGGAATAAAAAAAATTACTGTTCGATTGTAATATTCTGTAAAAGGCAGTCCTGATTATTCTTCAAGATTTCTCGCCGAACTTTGCTGAAATGATTGTGTTTTCAGGAAGGATCTTCTGCGTTGGAAGATATTGTCCAGAAAGTTGCAGTTTTCCGGTATTTCATCCTGGGTTTTGATCACGATTATACTCTCCGATCAACCTCTGTGTTATGGTTGTTTAGGCGTCCATCTCCGACAAGTAAAGGTTTCTTCGAACTCAAACCAGAGTATTCATCTCGATACAACATGTTCTTCTACCATTTCACGCGGATCGAACATTCAAAGGTAGGATTTGTCATAACTTCTCTAGAATCGAAGCTTTACAAGTTTTGTTTGGATTGACAGGCGGAAGATTCGCAACGGAAGAGAAAGAAGAAAGAAGGAGAAGAGATATGTAAGGATCATTGATTGAATCTCGTGAATCAGTTTGCTTTGTTTCCAGTTAATGCTTATGATTCGAAATATCGAGTTGGAAAGTATCAATATGGACCAATTATTGATGAATTTATAAATGCATCAATATGAATATGATTCCCGGAAGTAATTCAATGTAAATTATTGTTTCAGTTTTTCCACCTCCTTGTCCTCCGGAATTTTCTCCGGCTTTCCAGTCTCTGATCCACCTTCTGGATTGTGATGTTTTCGTCCATCTGATCAATCTGACAATCCGTCGCGCCGTTAACCACCATCCACGCTCTTTTTCCGAAGGCCAGCTCATTCGCGTAATTTCTCACAGTCTCTGAATTAATTATGTAATGCTCTTTTTTATTACAATCATTTACAGGTGTTATATTTGATCGGGTATGCCATGCACGAGGAGAAACGCTGTCGTGATCAGAATGTTGAAGGATACGCGTTTTTGGAGAAAGCACTTGATGCCGGCATTTTCAACGTTCTTAACGAGTTGAAGAACCAGAAAGACAACGAGTCATATAAAGGGATGGTCCAGTGGGTACTTCGCGTAAGTGCAGACAGCTACTGTATTAGTAGAATGACTCTTTATGTTGACCGGAAGAACTTTTCCTAATTCTTTTTTTCAGTTGTTATTTCTTTTACAGTTGTTTTTATTTTTCCGGTTTTGTTTTTTTTTGTACACTTATTCATACTGAAAACAAAGTTCAGAAATAGAATTTGGAATTGGAATTCAAATTTGAGTTCCATATTCCAGAAAATTTGCAAAGTCAAGAATTATTTTGTTGTTGTGTTTTTTAGTTCTTCGAGTCGATGACACTTCCGCAAAACATCGTCAAGGATGAGGTAATGCCGGACGTGGCCGAGGCTGCAGCTGATGATGTAGAAGAACGCCGTCGCGCCGCTGCATTGAGACGCGAACGAATCATGCAGCAGATGAAAGTAGCTCAGACTTCTTTCGCCACTCAAAATGTCGAAGAACTGGACGAAATATTGCTGCCCGAAAATGACAGCAAAATTGCAGTCTCACCGGTGTAAGTGAGCTTTAATACACTGACTTTCACGAATGAATTTTGGCGGTCGCAAATCATCATGCCATATTCCAAAAAAATTCAGACATGATTATGTTTTTACTTGTTGTTTTAGTCCGGTGTCGAAGCCGGTTGCCCTTGGACCGAATCAGAATCTGAGTTGCGTCGCACCGGATGATGAGAAGCATACGTGTATTCTCTGCTCAGAATCACATCCGGTTACACTGAACAACGAGCCGTTTGTCGTCGTGGCATATGTCCAACGATCCACCGTTTTGAGTCAAGAAAATCGTCAGCAGTTGAATGCTAAGCTGACCGCTGATTCCCCAACCACCGTCAAAGATATTTGTTCAAGTAAGAATCACACCACCTCAAAATTTTTATTCGAAATTCGGTAATTGAATGGTCAGAAGATGCTTATTTTTTGTATCATTATTTGAGTGGTTATAATTTCCGGATTATTGCCATTGTTTTCGCACAACTTCAGTGTTTGCAGATCTGTTGTGTGTTTCGTAGAAATTATGCCTTCACCGCTCTTTATGCCGGCGTCCCTTCCATGTTCACCGCATTTAAGCAGCTGTGGACATCTTCTGCACTCAAAGTGCTGGAAAGCGTAAGTTGCAGCATGAACGATACTGTACAAGTTTCAGTGTCAGTTTTGCTGAAAATGAAACCGAATTTGGCGTTTCGATGAGAAGTTTTCCATACAATTGTGGAATGTTTGTAGGTATTTCGATTCCGTTGTCGCTCGAGAGAGACGACGCTCTATCCGGCTTCGAGCAAACACGGGAAGTTTTGATATCACCAAGAATGAATTCCGTTGTCCACTCTGCAGTCGCTTATGCAATGCCGCTGTACCGCTCTTCCCCCCATTTTACCCAAACTCTCCGAAAGAGTAAGTGGTCTTCTTTAATTGACAACGAAATTGCCCAAGACGCTATGTTATTTTTTCTTCCAAAAAAACACCTTTTCTGGGTGTTTTGAATGTACTCTTATTTCAGAGAGTTTATCCCCATGACGCCGGCTTTAGATCTGAACAGCTTCGTGGACGCTATGCAGCGATTGTTTGAAGTGCGACCGATTGCTGCTTCGGAGGATGACATGATTGAAGAAAATCTGGAATATTCCGATCAGCTGCTGGAACAGTTTCTGAACGGCCAACGTTTTGCATCGGTGGCGGCGCTGAAAAATGCCATCACTCTGACAGATCGCATGACTGGAATCGATATCAAAAAGTAACTTCAGTAGTTTTTATACATTCCTTGGACAAAAACTCCCTTTTTTTCATTTTTCTGCACCACGGATTTACTAGAATTTTTATTCTGTTTTTTGACCCGCGTTTAGAAAATATTTTTTTTCGTTAGTTAGCTTTGGATTTGAGTTGGATACAGTTTTTTGGATTTGAATTTTGGTTTTTTCTTGGACTCCCCTCGTTTAATTTGTGCTTGATTATCCTAGTTCTGATCAGCTGTCGGAAGCGTTTGTGGAAGCTCTTCGCACTTACCAAAACCAGGCTTACCAGGTTAGTGTCATTTTTTCAATATGCACTTCTGGTGAAATTGTAATCTGGAATATAATTTGGTTAGATTTGATTTAAAGTCGTTGCATCGGTTTCTTTTATTCACACCGGGTTTATGATTTTTTTCAAATTCATACTTGAATATAAATTTGGAAATTTTGTATTTTTCAGGTTGCGTTGAACATTGCGCCCACTGCGATAAGCGAAGACAAATGCGCAGCGGTGAACTGGGCGACTTGCTCGTATACAATTCAAAACACCGGTTAGTTGGCCATCTTACATGTTTTTTAGTGATTAGCTGGAGAGTATCAAGTTGTTTCATTTCTAGAAATGGTGCTCCGTATGGAGAAGAAGTCTTTACTTGGATCTTTCACTTCTCGGCAGGTAATTGGAGAATTTGGGCTGAAATCTGAACAGCATGACAAACTAGTAATAACCTAAATGAATTTTTGGGAACAGGAAGTGTTGAATTTCAAGTTATGGTTCTGAAACTTATTTTCAATTGCAGTATTTGTGTCTGAAATCGATGATTCGCTCTGTTTGTTGGACATCATCCGTTCACGAGCCGAAAGTACTGCTGGATTGTGCTCTTCGGACGTTTGCCCTAATTTTCAATTCGCAAGCGTTGATTCTGGAGACGGACTCGCTCTTCAGCCTAGATTGCTTTACATTACTTGTAAGGATTTGACAAAATCGATTTTTTTGGCAACAGAGTTTTTCTCAAATGGAAAAAATTATTTGATAACTCCAGCGGAAAATTGACCAGAAATTCTGTTGAAATGCACTGTTATTTTTACTAATCAGTTATTCAAGTGATTTTAGCACAATTAACCATACATCTGAATTCATATCATTTGAAGTCGGGCTTATAAATTTCAGGGTGTTTATTTTTGGTTCATTTTTTTCAGTTGAATTGTCTGGGCTCTTTCCCCTGGCTTCCATGGAACAACACAGCTCTATGCTTCCAGAGCCACTCTGATCTGACCTTTTATCGCCCCCCAGTTGGCGACTTTTTTGATCACTCCATCTTGACCCTCATTTACATGATCCATGTTCTCCAAGTCCTCATTCATATCTCCGACGAACAGGACAACGCAGCACTCCCATCCGGCGGAAATATTGAGGAGGATGTTTTTTCGAGGAAAATATTTTTGCAAATTAGAACTAGGTACTACAGTATATCACGAAATAAAACCATAAGTTTTAATTACAGAAATATAATTCAGAAGTTGTAAAGATCTTTTATAGAATATTTGTTCGTGTTTCTGACTTTCTTGCATCTTCAGATGTCAGGTTTCTCCTGGATATGGAGGCGATTGTCCCGGTGTGCTGGAGAATTTTGAACTGAGAGTTCGTCACGCTGTTTGGCCGTTTTTGAGATCGGTGGCGATCTTTTTCCATTTTGTCACCGGACTTGACGGACCAAACTCACTGACCTCAGCTGGTATGTGAAACTATTGCAGTTTTTGGGGTGTTTCCGTTGCGTGATGAATTTTTGATTTTTCAGCGACTTTTGATGAACAGTTTGAAGATCTGATGCATTATATCGGTTTGCCAACATCGGTCACCGAGATTGTCCAGAGCAGCCCGGTTCTGGAACAGCTCATAAATGGGTAAATTTTGATTTAGACAAGGCTGTGACTTTTGAAGGTGTTATGAAAGATAATGATGATAACTTATTGAAAATTGTATGATTCAGTTATGTTTCATGTATTGGTTAGTAATTAGTATACTTGAAGATTTGAAAGCTGATGAAAGAGTTACGAAGCGAGTACGTTTCGGTTCCCTTTAGTTCAGCGTGTTTTCCTGATGTGGCATTTCTTGACTGTCATTTCTTCTTGAATTTCGTTCCAACAGTTGACTACTGCAGGCTCACTACATCAAGAAAGTAATCGTTCATATAGCTTGAAAGTTTCTGTTGGATTTCTTGTCCTATTTTTCAGTTCAGTGTGGGATCCATATTCCCGATCCAATTCAACTTGATCAATTGTCTCTTTTTGTAGGTGGCTTCCGATAACGCCTCCTCCTTCCGGGCAGCAGAGATTACAGTAAGCCGTCAAAACGTCCCGCATGTTTTATCCAGGCCCCATCATCTCTGACCTGCTGCTTTTTCTCCTGTAGATTCCCCCGTCCTTTCCCCTCATTCGTCTCCCTTCCAAATGACTACATTGACCTCATCACTCAGGCCTCCAAGTTCAGGTTCGGAACTCTCCCGTGATAATATGTTGTCTCTTATTCACACTTGTCTCCATACAACAACAGATCATGTCGCGTTGAAATCGATGAGCGAAGATCCCCAGCCATGTGTCTAGTCTGTGGTGAACTGTTGTGCTCA
>JAQIWT010000534.1:0-18562 GCA_034696485.1 Isohypsibius dastychi
TTAGCTGAGCGGAATTAATGGATGAACAAATGGGTGCAGCGGTGTTTTGTTGGAAAAGGGCATCGAACAATCTTAATGAAAACCCCCACTCGATGTTCGGGGTGATTTATTTCCAAGGGGGTGGGGGGGGGGCGTACTTTTGCCTAGAATTCAGGCTTTTTTCTGCGGAAATCAAAATGGCGTCTCGTTCACATGACTCTTATTCGGAAACATTTAGATCACGTTATGTCAAACAAAGGCTGGTATTTTCCTGAATATTCCACAGCTGTTCAAAAAAACAGGTGGTTATAGAAAATGCGGGTGAAATAATTATTTCGGTTTTTAAAATAACGTGATGTTTCAAGCTATCGATGCATTACATCCGGAATGGCAAAAAGGTTCTGAAACTAACAGGTTCGATAGCGTGTTTCTTGGTGTTCTACAGGTTTCTACAGTGTTCTACACTGTATTATGTTTCAGAATGTAATTTGTGACACGGACTTTTAATCGATAAATGACTTGCGGCGAAATGCCGGATGGAAATAGTTGCTCAAACAAACAGGATCACTGCTCTTTCCCTACGTCCGACGTTCTTGCATTTTGGGTGTCGGGGATGAAGGGTGTGGCAGAATGGTTAATCGGCTTTTCCGCTAAGGGGACAACCTGATCTCATGGTCTCTCATTCAGGGAAGAAAACGTCATATCATAGCATTCAATTCAAGTTTGATAAAAGACATATCAGGAATCTTTGGTTTGACGTCTTCAAGCGAAAAATCGCGGGATTTACGAACGACAAAGGTCGATTATGCACGTTATTTGTTTTTATGCAGGCTTTTCAAAACAGGAGTACCTTCCAATTAATGTACAGCGTACGTCATTTCCATATTACCCAGTTAATTCCGAAAAGTGGAAAACATTTTGACGCTCTTCCGCACCCGTGTATTCAATAATTACTCCTGTTTATTTAAACACTTCAGAACCATTCAAGTTTTACTTGGGAAGCTCGAAAAATAATTGAAACATCAAAGCATCGAAATGTTGATTTTGAGAACCAATACAGTACATTTGAAAATTCTGAGAAATATTTCAGTCTGATTCATTCTACGGATTCATAAATCGTGTTCACCAAATTTCTCCTTGAAAAAACAAAACCCATACCCCCCCCCCCCCCCCGCCCCATTCAAAAAAACGTTATTCCATAAATTGCTTCAAAACAATACTGGATGAAAAATCCAGGAGATCACCGATTATTTGTCACGTTAAAGCAGAACAATTCGGAAACTACGCCATCTGCAAGCTACATAATGCGAAGAATTAAACTAGATTTTAACTTTTTAGATTTTAGATCTAGATTTTAGATTTAAGATTTTAGCTGACATTTTGATTTTAAAATGGATTCTTTTGGACGCTTGAAAAAACGTTTACTAGAAAGCAGGATTCCAAAAAACGGTCTTAGCAGATTGTTTTTTTTGTGTTCATGAAAACGAAAGATTCTCTGCTTTTAAAATCTAAGAGGGTTTTTGAGGTCAGTGGTTTTAATTACCAGCAGCCATATGTTCGCAGGATCAAATGCGCGATTGAAAGGCCGTTCCCACTTGCCGGGGAATATATAAATTGCTAACCAAGTATCTAGCAGTACTCCACGCAATCTGTCTTTCTTGCCCCTCCTGTTTTCCCGGATAAGAGAAGGAAAAAATCCATAATCATCTTTGTTGTTCCCTGTCTTTACTCTATTCAAACCACGCTAAACAAACCGGCTGACGTATGTGCAAACTGGCTTGAATGTTTAACATTCACGCTGCTGACGAACATCGAATCAAGATTGTTGCGCCACCGGCATATTTTAAGCGAAAGGGGATTTGAATGAAGAAAACGCCGGGATTAATATCAATCAGCTTCCTCCTACTGCGCAGTTGCTCCAGACTTTCCATCCTTAACAACCGGTATTTGATTTCATTTTACATAAACAAGAAAATCAAACACAAATATCAAAAAATAATTATTTAAAACCAAGTCTTAACTTTAATAAAATTCTCAATAAAGACCGTTGATCAGGTGATTGAAGAAAATAAAATCGTTCAAAAACGACACAGTTTGTTCCCGTAAAAAAATCACTTTGTTTTGGTCGTTAATAAAAACAGAATTACAGCATAAACATGTTCATGACATAAAAAACAACGCTGGCAAAATTACAGGTCCCAGACGGTCAACGAGCGAACAATTATTAATTCCGGGCCATATGTTACGATATCTACTTCATTTTCATGGAAAAATCAATGCGCACCTTTACGCAACAGCAATCAAGTAACAAAATGGCTACAGATCAACCAGACCGAATAAAAAATAAAAAACAATTTCTTCATAAGAGAAAACAGTCAGTGTTTTAATCGAATTTAAATTAGAAGAGATCGTAATCTAAAGTGGATTTAAATTTGTGCTTAACCCTGGGTTTTTAGCAGAATTTATGTATTAATAAAATTCAGAATAAAAAAATGAAGATTCGCGAAATAATTTTTGTTGAAATTTTTAAGTTTGATTTTACAGTTGTTCTTACCAACTCTTCCGGGAACAGCGTTGACAGCTTGTAGGGTCCATACTGCCACACCGAATAAGCTATACAAAATGGTGGAGAAGTGGACACGGGACATGGTGGAGTTGTCCAGATGGTACAACAATCAACAAGCTGCAGCGATGGGATAACAGGCGCTGCAGCGCACAGTTTAGTTCATGGCTCAACAGGCCTTCACTTGCAATAACCGGTTCGACACGCGGGAAGAAAAAGGAGCGGAGAGATTAGGTGCTGTCTATAGCCGAAGCTACAGAGCAAATGAAATGGGATGGATGGGGTGAGAGGATGGTAGTGATCCCAAGTCTCCGATGTGGTAGGGTTCTGTGGGAATGAGATGGGAGAACCGAGAAGGGATGTGGAGAGAAGGAGGAAATGGGAATCACAGGGAGCCGGCACGCGGAGGGTTTCCCGAACTGCGAACAAAAAGCGCGCTGTTGAATGTCAAGCCTTATAAAAATCGACCGTGCGGCAAAAATCAGAAACTAGATTAAATAAATATGTTACAAAAATAATCGAAATAAAATTACGCTTAAAATGAGAAAATGATAATAAGAAAGTATGGATGTATAATGAACCGATAATTTGGATATGATAATGTCGATTTATCTATAAACGTATGACAGGAAATTTGAAATGTTGATTGGGTTAATTTATTGCATATAAAAATGAATGCCATATGATGAATTCCTTACCTGTGAATATAGTGAGCAAAAACGAAAATTCAAGGTCTGCGAAATACAATCCTGGTTTCAGAATATTTAAATTGATGGCTGCAAAATTCAAGATTTTGACAAATATAATTAATTATTTAGACATCAACCTGAGTGCTAGCAAATATCTTAATATTGAATATCACTCGAACGCATCAGGCGTCTTTAAATCCGCGTTCCTCTTCACGTATTTCGAGTAAACTCCAGCCTTTTTAATTCCGGTTGAATTGTTCAGTTTATTAATGGAAACGATTTTCAACCTCAAACTTAACGGGAGAAAACCCAATTAATTCTTCCTACTGAAGAGTATTGTGAGATTATTAATCCGTGATTGAATTTGCCAATATGGTAACGAGCTAATTGAGGTCGTAGGGATCGGTCCTTGACTTGACGTCATTGCAAATTAAGGCGTATATCCAGTTCCCGCCATTCCCTGCACTTCCCAGTTTATATTGCTGGAAATATTGATCGAGCCAACAAAGCCGGAATCAATCGATAGTTTACGGAAATAGCAGGACTTGTTGTGCAGAAACTCAACATTTAAACCGTAAAACACGAACGACGCACTCATTTTGACAGGAAAGGCTTTCAATCTTCGACGAGCTTATTTGTCAATTTTCCGAATGGATAGGGGAAACATTATAATAACAACACAAGCAGAATGAGAGCCAAATATAGGTCTTCCGTTATAATGGGACAAGTGGGACAGTCGTTTAAAAAAATGAATGTTTTGATCTGGATTCGATGAAAAAATATCCGGGAAGCCGGATGGGTGCATTTTCCCGTTACTATTAGGTTCACAGGTTGGCGAAAATTCATTGCGTTCTAATTTTTAGGGGCTTCGCAGGCAATCAAGAAAGCCACAAGGAGTTTTCGTCAATAATAAATGAATCGGACCAAATGTGCAATCAACTTGGCTGGAACGCTCTCAGAATCTCAAAATAAAACATAATAAAAAATCCATTACCGGTGAATATCCGGCAAATTTATGTATTATTTTATAGACTTACAAGTTATTTTCTTCTGGTCCAAATAAACGTCATATTATTTTTATCATGGATAGAGAATAATGAAAGTTTAATAGCATTTAAATATTCCTCGAAAAACGCTCTGATGAGCGAATTCCTTAATGCCCGCCTGTGGCGGGCATACTGTTCACCCCTCGGGGCTTTGGCGAAAAAAACTCCGTCGAGCAAAGGTGAAAAAAATTAAAAAAAAAATTTTGAAAAAATTTTTGAAAAAAATATTTTTTAGAGAAAAACCAAAAAGTCGTGACCGGAAGTAAAATCATGACCGGAAGTGGGCGAGTAAGTGGGCGAGTAAGTGGGCGAATGGGTGGGGGAGTGGACGAGCGGGTGAGTGAGCGGGTGCGTGAGTGGGCGAAGCTTTTGAAAATGTGGCTCCGTTGACCTCGTACTGTGGAAATGTGGCTCCGTTGACCCGAAAAGATATTTTTACACAGTAAAAGATATTTTTAAAAAGAGACTAATCGGTCAGGAAAATTCGAGGGTATTGTAGGTTCCCCCCCTTGGGGGGGGGGGGGGGTGAACAAAAATCTAAATGATGATACCGATTTTAAATGAATGCACTGTGAGAGATTTACGTAAGTTCTCAGGTATTTTCTGTCACAATAAGATCGTTACCGTAATGAACTCGACGCTACTAATCCTGAATTACTCGGCTAAACGGCAGACTGCAATAAAGCGCTAGACAATATTTGGCTGTTCGTTCTTCCTACAAGCGCTTACAGGGTAACCCGATCTGACCGGAAGCCATCAAATGTCCTACGATCAGACATTCCCTGTACATTGCATACATTAGATCGGTGTCAAAATAAACACAATTGAGATGAAGCGACCACTAAAACTAGCTCGAGATTAGAAATTGATTGTAAAATAACAGCTAATTAAATTCCACTTGGGAAAATATGGACACGTAAATATTCAAAACAAAATAATCTTACCTGCACGAATATGAAAGGTCACGACGTCGTCTCAAATTAAAAATTGCTGGAAATAAAAGAAAATCAGGTGAAAATAATGAAGGATGAAGATTGGTAGTTTAAAGAAAGAAAAGAAATAATGCTCGGAATATTATTGTTTTTCCCATACCGTGATTAGGCAGGAAGGTCTTACAAAATGAGGCCAACGTGCATTCTTATGCACGGATGGTTGTTCGCGAAGCTTAAAAGACCTTCCTTCAGGGCAATTTCACGTAATCTCGGCTAGTTCTTTGGGCAATATCACCGTGGTTTACGGACCGATTTCGCGGGGATTATTATGAAAACATTTCAATATCGCAATCACATCTGGTCTCTCTTACAAATTTTGATCACTATACATTAATAAATCCTGTCGAACGTGACAACAGAAAACACGCGGATCCGAACACAAATCACGGTTATCTGACCATAATATGCGCATATTCCGCAGCCCCGTTACATCTGCTGAGGTTTACCGAATTACAGAATAAGGTGATTGCTTCTCATTTAGAGAAACGCAAACAAAAAGAAAGAAACGAAAACTTTGTTTTTGGTCAATGAAAATATAAGTATTGTTAAATTAAGAATATTTTGTAGATTAACAGTTGAAATCGTGGGAGAAAAGTTTAAAAATTAATAATACCAAGTTCCTTTCGAATGACCATCGAAAACGGCTGTAAAGTTGACTGAGCTTGATTTTTGTTAAATAAATTTTTTAAATAATTAAATTTGTTAATTTAAGTGAATAAAATTTACTAAATTTGTTTTTTGTTCAAAAATATTGAACAATAAGGAAAATTAACGAAAAAGTTTTTACCTCTTTCAAAAGCAAATCAAGATTCCCAGCACGCAAGTCCAAAACCGCTCGGAAATAATCTTAGAAAAAACCCATGCAAAAACAAGTGCGTGTTTTTCTTTTTCTACCTAATCAAAAGAAGACCTGCTCCACTGAGCGTCAATCTTTTCTAACACGTAGTCGGATCAGAACAGAACGAACCGGCATCCGATCTCGTCTCAGAAAGTGAAAGTGGGTTGATTCAAGCGCCGGTGTTTGCTAGCAATGGCCGGTTTCGGTTCCGACCTACGTTTCTGCATTCATCTCTAAACGAAAACATGATGGCACAAGACAACAATCCGTCAAAGCGGAAACAAGTGCTGAGCTGGTTGGAAATACAAGACCCTCTCGATTGTTCTGAGAGGAAGAAGAAAAAAAATGGTGCGCAGTATGTTGATGTTACGGAAGAGCTGTTTTGACTATCAACTCGGAAGCTGGGTCAGCTATTTCGCGGTGAGGCAAAAAGATGGCGGTAGAGTCGAGGAAGATAAGCTTGACGGATGACTTTTTTTGTTTACTTTCTAGAAATGCAAACCGAGGAAAAACAAACGTATTTCTCGGGAACTGAATTGTCTAGCCAGTCGGACCTGTCAAAAACTTGACGATCCAAAATCGTAAAATAATCGTTAGTGAATCGCAGTTTGAAACGCTAGAAAGAATTCTGGGTTATCAAATAAGTCAAACGAGAAACGCGAATTCCAAACGTTGCGAAAACAATCTTCGGAAAAAAAGATGACCTCTTTTGTATTGTGTTTCTGGCAATAACAACCCATCTTCAAAAACTGGATTTAAGCAAGCGTTATCTAATATTGTGATTGTTTCCATGATCGACCGCCACCCCGTTACGCCGGTGTTTCTCAGTGCTTTCGTCGGCATCTTCTTCGATGTCTTCGTCACACGATGGTAACCTACAGGATAAAATTTGTTCATAATTAGATTAATGAAAAATAAAAACGTGGATAAAAGGAAGGCGAGCCAATTTAATACAACATCACGAATATCCCACTAACTAATGCATACCTATAATCAAATGCTGCAAATGTTCTAAATTAAACGTGTAGATGAAAGAAAAATTAATTTGATTTGCCTAATCATTCCAGATGAACAAGGTCTCAGAAGTCCTACATCCTCCTCTTATTCTGTACAGAAACTGGCACAATCGGTAACTACGATGATCTTCTCCAACAATTTTGATATTCTCAGAATAAGCCAATGATATCTGTCATTATTTAGAAATACTATTAAATTCGAAAATTCTATAGAACCTATAATTATAAGTTGAATATTCTATGACTTGAACATTCTATAAAAATATAAGTATTCTATAACTTCAGTCGTTCCTTGAAATAACCATGATATCCCTCATCACTTAAACAGACTGCAAAAACAATCACAGATTGAAGACAAATAGTAGCACCATAAAATGAAGATAGTTTGTAGCCAAAGATTCCACTATTTCAAACGCCTTGTTTGATAAGTCAAAACTATGATCTCATTAGCCAGCTATCACCATTCCTTGCTATTTATCATTAGTTAAACCGCTAAATGATCCTCAGGTGGTAATTGCTATTTTCCAATAAAGAAAAATTATTTCTTATTAATTACGACTTACCTTTCGTAAGACGCCAAAGATGTCGGCATGGCGGGGTCGCTGAATGAAGAAGGCTGCAGTTTAGATTTTTCGTCAACATGGTCAGTATATTCATCATGATGTCCAAATCCATGCTCTGCATCCCCGTCAACATTATGAATTATGCTGCCGCTGTTCGGGTCACCGAAGAAGAATTTCAGTTTCTTCTGAGGGCTTGAATCGACCGGTGCAGAAAATGGCGGAGCTGGAGATCCTGAGCGCGTGTTCTCCAAATCTTCAAGAATTGTTGGAAAGTCGTGTTTGGAATTGGATCCAGAATATTCGTTGAAATTGTTGTTCGCCTGCATCGCATCCAGCCGTTTGCCGAAACTCCCATGAGTTCTAAAATACAGCTGTTTATAAAAATTTACAGGAACCTCAATGTTCGAAAACAAAATATAGAAACAGATCAAAAATAAAACCACGAAAATCTGAAATGGCTAATTCATCGGATCCGACCAAGACAGGATCTTAAACATCAGCTTTTTCTTCCTCTTTATATTCGTTATTTTGTTTTAATTGAATGTATTATATTGTATTTATATTTTATATTATTATTTTTCTTTATTCTTTATTCTTCTTTTCATTTGGACCAACTGTAACCACAATTATAAATACTATAACGAATAAGTGTGCGAACAATTATTTTGAACCACACTCGTATTATACCCCGGTAACGAAGAGCGACGTCGAAGTTGGCGCATATTGTGAAAAAAATCCGGGATCTTGCTGGTTGATGACCTTTGAATTCGAACTCCATTTCTCGGATCATCAACATCTAGAAATCTCTGAGACTCCAACGGAATACTATAAACCAAACAAAATGAGTAAACACGGAAGTCGTACTTGCGGTTTATTTCGCATGACCAAAGCGGTCAACTCGGAGAGTCGGAGACGATTCTTGACTTACTCGAGGTTCATGGTCGAGCCGAGATTCATCACACTCATTCTCCTGCTCATCGCGCTCGCGGAAGTGTAAGGAACTTTCACCTCTGTTTTGTCCCAATAGTGATCTTTCACCAGCGTCGGTAATTCACCAAACCTGATAAAACAAAGCAACATTACAACCGGAAGTAACCGGAATTTTGAACGAAAACTAACTCACTTTTCATCGACGACCAAAAACGAGACTTGGACATGCCGGTCGATAAACCAGTTCACCTAAAATTAATTTTCAGCTACAATGTTGAAATACAAGGTTCTCCACAGAAAAATTAGCTGCCAAATATATTACGTCACAAAATTAAATTCAAGCATACGAGATATCGGCATAGTAATCGAAAGTGTATATTGTCACCTCGAAATCGTCATCATCTTCTCCCCAGGGATTGATCAAAGATTCGGCGACTTTCAGCCATCCCACGTAAAAAAAGAACTGATAAAATATATTTTTAAATAAAGTGCGCAAATGTGAGACATGTTCTTCACCCACCTGTAAAAAAGTGAACACCGGAAAATACAAATCGACGTAGAAACTTTCGTATCCTCTATCGGGATCTAGGAACTGTCGGGAGACCAGACATCCCAAAAAATACACGTATGTTGCCCATGTCGCAACTTGCGTATAAACGATAGGAATGCTGACCCAGTCATAACTAGAAAGAACATTCCGGTTTTAACCAAAAGTGGTCGAAAATTTATTGCCGACAGAAATTCTCGAATACCTCCATATCCGCCATTGATTTGTTCGGTAGGATGCAATTTCGTCCAGAACTTGCTTCGTAGCAATTCCACTTGAATCATCCATTGCTTTTTCTTTCCGAGCTACTCGAAGAAGTTGAGTAAACCACAACATCGGCACCCAAAATTTGGCATAAGGAATCTGCAAACAGCAATAAAAATAAACTCACTCACTTGTAACATATTAGTTGAGAAGTCGCGATTAAATCCCGAAATAAAACCTTTTTCGATTTTTGATCACGTTGTCCATTTTCTCACCTTGACATTATCGTACAAATTCTCCTCTTCTTTCGTCATTAATCCAGCATCCACAAGATGCTGCAATGTTGGAAAGCGTTTTTTGGCAACTACGCTGACTCCACGCAATAGTAAGATCGTGCTCAAACATAGCCAGCGGGCCATTGTCCGACGAATCATTCGACTTCGTTCATCCACTCCCGGAATGTAAATTATTATCAAATTTAAAATCCGATCAGGCCATGGATTCTGTAGATAACTGTAAAATAATCATTTATTCGAAATAAGAATTTCACGAATGCAGTTACTACTTACTGGTCCCACCAACGCGTAACCACAAACTGGACATAAAATCCCAGAACAAAGGTGAGCGGGATCAGATTCTTGTTGTCTCCGATATGTCGAGCCACATTTTCAAAGGTCCTATAAAGAAATAATATAATATATGTGGCATTCCCAGGTGAGAAAAAAAATCCACAACACTTGTTCATGAAAAAACTTGTTGGAAAAAGAGAAATATTTGTCGGATTCTGACCTTCTTCTTGAATCGTTGAGTGCAACTCGATAAATGAGGCTGACCATTCCATAAAGTAATCCAAAGATGATCGTTTCTTTGAAAACCAATTTGTAGACGCTTCCGCGCCATCTTCCCAGAAGCCGGGCAAATCCTCCCAAACTGGCGGTATGGACATTGAATTGGTAGGATATGGTCATGGCTATCCAGATAGTCACATGGGGGCTTGAGAAATGTTCAAGGTTGGAACTCAAATGTCGAACGTCTCTACTTCCGAAAATCGCACGATTTGAGAAAAACGACATAAAATACATAAAAACGCCGCAAGCGGTTTTTCGCTGCCAAAAGTACGGGCTTGTGATTTTGATGGCGTCAACAAAATATGTCAAACACTTCAAAGAAGCAACTTTATTTTCTTCCAACCAAAAATTAATTATCCGGAAATTAGAATTCATAAACAAACGCGATATTATTTTCAGATTTTATGGTTGGACAATCACAGGTTAAAGCGAAAAAATAAAATACATGTTATTAAACTGAACACACATTAAAAACACTTCCACGGAATTATTACAAAAAATGATCGGAGGAGAAAATGACGAGAGGAACATTTCGGAGATTGAGGGGGTATCACAAAAAGACTGAAGGAACGAGATTCATTTTTCAAAGTTAGGCATTGATTGCTCAGGAAACAGTGAGAATTTCACTTCCGGTACCAGCAAGGGTTCGGACTGAGAGTTACCACTAGCATCGAGACGTTCCTTTGAAGAGTCCTCGGACTGATGCTCTTCTTCATGGACATGTAATACACCGAGTTTGGCAGCAACACTAAAAAAAATTTGATCAGTTAAAAAACTGAAATCCAAAATTAAATCAAAGATTATGAGATCTTCAATTCACACAACAGTCAAATAACCAGTTTCAAATAACGATTTGTTTACGAACCTGGGATTTTTGCGGCCGCCATATTCCTTGTCAGGAACATAGAACATTGTGCGGGCTGGCGAACTAATCTTTCTAAATCGGGCCTCTGACTCATCGGGTTTATCATCTGGGCTGACGGGAAATCCGGGCGCCAGATATCCATTTCCCACTTTCTGCATCGAATTTTGTTGTCCGGACGATATTTCGTCATTAACGTATACATTAGTCGGAACCGGAAACGAGATGTCCTGACAGCTTCGCTGACTAGCGCTATACAAAATCATTTACAACTAAATTTTAGCAACGCAATTATATTAGGATTTACGTGTGCGGAAGATATGCAAAGACATCTTCTTGTCTGCTCATTTTCCGACTTCGTTTTCTCAGAAACAAAGAAGCATCGCTCCCCAACACGGTTTCAACAGCCGATGGTCTGCGCATTGGTTCCTTCGATGGTGGGATGCTGCAAGAGAAGAAGTTCAATATTAATTCGATTAACTATATAGTATAACCAACTAATCAATTCGATAATACTATGAAATCAATAGAAGTTCAATTTCTTATTTTATTATTAATATTTTCATTCAAATTTTGTCGTAAAATGTCTATTGCAGGCGTTCGCCGCTTACTCTAAATTCATCGTAGATCCAAGATGAGCAAGTGTCGGCTTGGGTTTGGCATCCATAGCCGCTTGAGTGTATGGTAGAACAACATCTTGCTCGTTCCAGTATTTATCTTTTTGCACCGTGGGATTCTTGCCATGCCTGAAAAAATCAAACTTTTCCTGCATACTGGTCATCGACAACCGATCTTCTGATTTCCGCTTCCCCCAAACTTACATATCATCCACCATAGCATAACTGACCTATAGACCAAAATAACTCTAAATTAAGTGATCAGCAAAATTTCAGATGAAATACCAACCTGCATATGCCGATCAATAAACCAGTTGACCTATGAAGCCACAAAGGTCACGTAACGTAGCTGGAAGTTAAAGAATGGATAGGCGTCCAGACTCACCTCGAAATCGTCATCATCCTCACCCCATGGATTTATCAACGATTCTGCGACTTTCAGCCACCCAACATAAAAGAAAAACTACAGAAACAAGAGAGTTTTAGGACAATCCGCCTCAAGTAAACGTAATACAAACGTGTAACGGAATTCACCTGAAGCAAAGTGAAGAACGGAACATAAATATCTGGAAATAATCCAAATGAAGAATAAACAAAAAATCATCAAAAACGATGGGAATTTACCGATATAATAATTCTCGTATTTCTGAGCTGGATCCAGGAACTGCCGGCTGAAGAGGCAACCGACGAAATACATGTAAGTAGCCAAAGTGACCACCTGGAAAAGTCGGCTCACGTCACATTCCAACCTGTTGATTGCTCGGTCTTACCTGAGTGTAAACGATCGGGACGCTGACATAATCAAATGCCTGTAATTACAATCGAATCAGAACAAATATATCGGTCTAGTTATTAGCCATACCCATATCTTTCCTTGTTTGTCCCGATAGCTCATCACTTCATCCATAACTTGTTTCATGCCACCTGATGGGTCATGAAACAGGCCATCCTTCCGGGTCTGATCGAGCAGCTGGACGAACCAGACAAGTGGCACCCAGAATTTGGCGTACCTTGAAACAGCACATTCAATTTCAATCAGGTCCACCATATGCCGACCATAAAAAGCTTACTGGATTTCGAGCTTTTCAAATAAGATGTATTCTTCCTTGGTTAGCAGACCGGCTTCCACGAGATGCTCATAAGTAGGGAATCGCTTTTTGGCCACAATGCTGACACTAAAAAAACACAGAAAATTTGCAGGTGAGCTAATTAATTATTAAAATAAAGGTTTTACCAGGCTGAAATTACCTACGAGTAAGGATGACCGTACTGGCATTGAGATATCGCACTAGGGTCCTTCTGATCATCCTATCCAATATGAGAATTTATACGAATATCCATGCGAAGGTCCAATAAAAGTATTCAACTTGCCTTGACTTTTCATCATGGCCGTTAATATACAGAAGTATGAGCAAACATAATCTGTCAGGCCACGGATAAGATGACCACTATGGGTGAAGAAAACATAATCAAACCCCACGTTGGACGAAAAGCATACTTCATTTCCGGTTTACCTGGTCCCACCTGAAACGAAACAGCGTTCATCAAATCCGATCACTACATCGGACCAATTCATCATACCATCTGCCAACGACAAAGCTGACATAGAATCCAAGGACAAACGTCAGCGGGATGAAATTGACGTTAACTTCCATGTGAAGGCACAGTTTCTCGAAAATCCTGGAAAGAGCTGAGTATAGATGCATGGACAGAAATTTAGATGTTGCTGCATGCAGTACCTTCGCTGATCTTCATTCAGTGCACATCGATATACCGCGCTGATTATTACGTAAAGCGCCGAGTAGACCAGAACTTCCTTGAAAACCAATTTGTAAACGCTTCCTTTCCATCGAGCCAGTAATTTCGGGAAACCCGCAAAGGAAGCTGTTGCGACGTCGAATTGATAAGATATCGTCATCTCAGAACTGGTAACAGAAATCCAGGAGAATCCACTGATTCTTCACTCTAGATTCCAGATTCGACGAAGCATAAATAAAGACAGCAAAATGATGACCAAGATTCCGGGGAAACAATATCAGCTCAAAATTGTGACATAGGTTGAGATTCTAGCTGACCGCCCACCGGGAAATCGCAAACTGCAGTGATTCACATGATTGCATGGATTCCGTGCAGCAGCAAAACTTCGAAAGATATCGAAGAAACAAACGATCTGGGGAACCAAAAACAAAACAGAGAATTGTGAATCGAAATGGTGACGTCAGGTATCAACTGGTTTGGATGACGTCAAGAGTGAGCTTTGTTCTGTTCCGTTGAACCCCTGGCCCTGGGAAGCACCAGCTTTGTTGACCAAATATTTCGTCCAGAATAATCTCCTTCGCTGCGAACCAAATACTTGAAATGTAATCTACACTGTTGTGTATCAACATGCGGACTGGGCATTTTTTCATGCAGACAACAACTGTCAACATCGACCTTGGACACGCCGATGTAATTGCAACAACATGCAAAAAAACCAGCCGGCAAAAAAATTCACCACAACACAAGAAACATGTCTACCGTACAGCTGTGCTTTTTAAAAGTTTGTGTTCGTTCTTACCGGATCAACGATATGAATTATTTCAAATGTAATCGCGCCGGTTTAATTGAGATCCTTTTTCATCTTCAATTTGCTAGATTAAAATTAAGTGAGACCCAAAAAATTTTGTACAGTATCAACACCGCAGCTGAATGAAAATGTAAGTGCAGATCAAAGTCTCGAATTTTTCCTGCGACGGTTCGTGCTGTCTATTCACCCACACGTCGCTTCAACAAGACTGGATCATTTGCAGCTGCGTAAGCTATTTTTCCAACAGTTGATTCAGCCGAAAACTCAGATGTCAGTCTTGTTATCTAGACCAGGTTCACCAACCGTTTCCGGCCTGGTAGCCGGCTGCCAAACAGAGGAAATACCATTAACCGAAAGCAACAGATGTTTACTTTCCTAAAATAAATTCTCTCCATTCACATTCAGATTAACCGGTTCAATAAATAGAAGCATGCATGCGGTAGCAGGAAAGAGATTTCGAGGAATGGCTTCGTCGGCAGAAACTAGGTAGTTCAGCATTGAAGTAACAAATTTCATAAGCGGAAACAAATTTCAGTGGGGATTGCGCCGAAACAAAGTGGATTCAGCGAGGTGATTTGCTCAGTAGTGGTTTCTTGCTATCCTCTTCTGATGGAGATGGGGATAGCCTATCTAACATGTCATCCAACTCGGGCCGCCTTACTACCTGAACTGGAGTGACGTTTTCTTTCGAGCCATACCGAGACGTGTTTTTCCTGAAAAAGGTGAACATCTTGTCTGCAGAAAATATTTTTGAAAAAAAGAATCTCACGAAGAATCGATGAATGAGATCGGTCGCTCGATCGGCGGACCCGCTGTGGATTTGTTGGAACTTCCGCCGGCGCCTGATCGCCAGTTGTAGACGTTCTTGTTCTCTGGAGTCCCTGTTCCAGGCGTAGATGGGGATTCCACTATGACTTCCATATTTTCATGTTGCTTATGCGGCAGATGAATGCTTCGCTTGCTGTAACACATTTGTAAATTCATATCATAAAATAATGAATAAATAAAATACAAATAATGGATAAAGTAAATAAATAAAATAAATTTATGTAACTACAGGTCTCTCAATAATTCCCTGAAAAACCTAGCCCCGCCTCTCATACTAAACGAATGGGTGGTGGGGCTTGGTTTTTCAGGGAATTATTGGGAGACCTGTAGAGGTTTGAATATTTTATATTACCGGACGCCAGAACCATGGTCAATACTGTTTCGGAAAGCGGCGAGTGCAGACGCGGCGGTGGTGCCAGTGGCCAAGGACTCTCTACGGCTAGTTGGAATGGTCAGCGAAGCGCGCTGTTTGGCCAGAGGGACACTAACGATAAAAGACCATCAAAGATCGGGTCTACAGGCAAAATGGACTAGAATGGCATCTCACTTGTATTCAGCAACTGATCCCAAGTCAGCGAAATCAGAGCCACGTTTTGCAAACAAGGTCTCCGTAGTATACGGCAGCTGGATTTCAGTGCCTCCCCAGTATTTATCCTTAACCAACGTTGGAATCTTTTTATGCCTAGTATGACAACAAAATAAGTTCCGGTTACTCAACAGGACCATAGGTTCGTGGATAATTACATATCATCCACAACTGCGAAGCTGACTTGAAGATGCCGGTCGATGAACCAGTTGACCTGCGAAAACACATCCGAAGTTGACAAACTAATACGCACTCAACACTGAGATCAGAACAGTTACACGAACAGTACCTCGAAATCATCATCATCTTCACCCCAAGGATTAATCAGAGATTCGGCAACTTTCAACCAACCGACGTAGAACATGAACTGCAGAATAAATTCTGTTGTAATACATACATCACATTCCTATCCGGGTAAACATTTACCTGTAAGATGGTAAATACAGGGACATACATATCGAAGTTATGCCCTTTGTATTTCTGAGTTGGATCAAGAAACTGCCGGGAAAACACACACCCCACAAAATACGCGTAAGTGGCAAGCGTGACGACCTGAAACCACATGACCTTTAGTAATCTCCAAATAAGTTCAGAAAAGTTTCCAACCTGAGTATAGCTGAGCGGAATGCTGACCCAATCATAAATAAACATCTTCCCCAACAACGACCGATAAGCCATCAGTTCTTCAAGGATCAGCTTAGTCCCTGCTCCACTTGGATCCTTCATCAATCCATCTCCTTTTATCTGATTCAGCATCTGAGTGAACCATACTAATGGCACCCAGAACTTGCCATATTCAAGCTTGACATTCTCATAAAGCTGCAGTTCTTCAGCGGTCAGCAGTCCAGCTTGAACCAGATGCTCCAGTGTGGGGAAGCGCTTTTTTGTCACAATGCTTGTATTCCTCGTCAAAAGAATGATGGTCACATTCAGATACCGAGCCAGAGTACGTCTGGCGCAAGAATTGCTCAAAGCAAGCCAAAAGAATCAGAAACATAACAAAACCTTACCGATACATTCTGGATTTTTCGTCGGACCCATCTATGTAATGTACGATAAGATAAAGCAACCTATATAATGCAAATATGAAATGGAGAGCCAGATGTGAATTAGTGGCAACTAACCGGTCGGGCCATGGGTAAGTGATGAGCTAATCAAGGAGCAATGACAATTTAGTTACGAGCACTTCCGGTGGTGTTCACTTGCTTACCTGATCCCACCTAGTAAAATAGAAGAGACTCCGTCAGTGAATGTTATTTTTTTGAGTTGCGAATTGTTTTACCAACGGCTGACAACCAAGCTGACGTAGAATCCGAGCACAAAGGTCAGCGGAATGTGCGGAACAGTTTCATCGATATGAATGCAGAACAACTCAAAATTCCTGTTCAAAGCAAACAGATATTTGTCAAGTCAGATTTACTGTAGAATTCTTCAACTCACTTCTTTTGCGATTCGTTTAGAACGTAACGGTAGATGAGACTGAATAACGTGTACAAAAAACAATACAGCGCAAACTCCTTGAAGAACAATTTGTAGATGCTCCCCCGCCATTTTCCCAGCAACCTGGAATTGGCAAAAGTTGCAGTGGCAGTTATGGTGTTATAAGAAACGGTCATGGTTGACTGTTTCTCGAAAATGAAGTAGAGTGACGAAAAGTAAAGTTCAGGCTCCCGGTTTTCTAACTGTTATCTTTCACTGTTAGATGTTCTAGAAATGCTGATTCAACAGGTGGCTTGCTTCAATAAAATAACACAATGTATAGAGATTTAACTGCAGCTCAAGGATTTACAAACCTTGCTCCTCGAAGACCTTCCATTCACGAATACAACGTTTTCAGTGGTGAATTTGTTTATTCTGCATTGATGCATTTGTTGCAGATTATCTAAAATACACAGTCCCCGAAGAATGGTTTCTTGGTGAATCTGCTGCCGTAAGTGTGGCCACTTCTAAGTCCTCCATTCATCCGAATGAAAGAATAGCGATCCTGCAGATTAGAACAACATTTCAATTGATGGTCTCGGATTACTCTGGCATGGGAACTAATGCGTCAGGAATCAAGGCCTTACGGGATCTATTCAAGAGTCCACCAGACGACGATGTCTTACAATTCTTCGTTGTTTTCGAAAACACAGAGAAGATGTGTTATTCGAAAGCGGAAGATCGAGTTGTTGATGATGCCACAGAAAACGAGTAAAATGGTACTTCAAAGACAACGACCACAATGTCAAGCGCACTTTCAGTTCCGGAAAAAACACAAGGGAAAATGGAAAGATCTGGATGGTTTGTTTACATTTCGAGCTAGAGACACATTCGAATCGCCAGTGTGTGACGTCCAAGCAGTTTGCGATGACCCCGGCTCGTGCCTGCAGGGACAACAAAGCGGAAAATCATGTCTAATTAGAATCATTCTCAAATCTAGTTTGCATCCCAGGTCTATTCTTTTGCTTATACTGTACTGGCTTGCTGACCACACTGTATTTTTTGCTCAGTACAGAGTACAGTATTGTACAGTTTATTCTTCATGCATGCTTTTCGAGACTTACAACACATCAAGTACAGCGGATAATAAATTAAACATTTTGGTTTGTTTTGGCTTGCCAAAAGGTTCAAAGCAACTATAAAGGACAGTCGGGGACTAGACACTGAAACTTTCCTGTGGAGTTCTGCAAATAGACAAAACTGTGAACTGATGTAGGAATGATCAAGCATCATCCAATTACCTTGGCTCTGGCGTGTTTCGAACACGGGAACTTTCTTCTCATACAAGCTTGCTTTTTAATACATCGTCCATATTTATTGATGCATCGAAAGTTATCCTTCTCACATCTCGGACATGGTTCCGGATTGGCGAATCGACATGCCAAGCATGACGTGTGCTGGCAGTTTTT
>JAQIWT010000535.1:0-18562 GCA_034696485.1 Isohypsibius dastychi
CCCCCCCCCCCCCCCCCCCCCCCCCCCACTCCGGACCTTTAAAAGGACCACCGAATACTCGACAGATGGCTTTTGTTTTAGGCCAAATGCTGAGAGTTCACACAAAACCGAAGATCGCAATCACAGAGTGCGAGTCCATATGAAGTTTTTGCGTTCGCTCGTCAGAGTTCCATCCTACCACGAAAAATGCTAAAAAATGCTATAGCACTGACAATTCACCTTTACACTGTATTAACTGTTTAGGTTGCCGGAATTGGCCTAAAAATATATTGCACCCTTAGCTGAACCCCGATTCGTTTGAGACCTGTCTTTGTGTGTTCTTGCACTAAACCAAAAACATCACGATCAAGCGCGAAAGAGTATTCCGCGACAGCATCTTCGATTTGTCACGTTCATAATAAGCAATTTTTTCTAGCATTGTTCTTTGTTGGGGATCTGGTTGAAATTACGGCGTTTGATAGATCAACGACGATTTCATTATCTGACCGGTGGCTGGGGCTATCGTTATATTCAAGTACGAACGTCCGTCTGTGGTCACACTGATTGAGTTGAGCCATAAGCTTTTGCGCAACTACAAATGCATGATCGCCCGCTGCACTGATCGCTCCAGTAAATGAGTGTGTCACACCCAGTGAAACGGTGATTGACTGATTGATTGAATCGTACATTTACCACAACAGCGAGACCCAGTCACTTTCTCTCCCAATAGACTTTGGCCAAACTCACGAACATAATAGCGGTAGAAAAAACAGTCAAAGGGGCTTCCGATTTGCCTAACATCCGAAGGTCTCCCCGCCCCCTCTACCCCCCCCCACCCCACCTCACAATCCGATCTGAAGGGTTGGAGAGTTTAGGTGTAGCAGCCCAGTGATGATTTTAGCTGGTCTGGTGGTCGGGTTTCCTTAGGGGAAATTGAATGATCAGACCTCCGCCCAACTGGGCTTATGCAACCTGCATTAGAGGCGAATTTCGGATTGGTCGATTTGTTAAACGTCAGTTGGGGGGAGGTCTGATTATTCCACGGAACATACGACCCCCCCCCCCCAAGACTGACGGAGCAGCTATAATCATCACTGTAGCAGCCTAGCATTCGGAACGCCAGAGTGAATTTTTTGGTCTCTGCAAATTTTTGCGCCTAGCGCGGAACACGCAGCCAGTAAACTGATTACACAAGCTCAAAACTCTAACGCGAGGACAACAAACTAAATTGGATGTAAGTCGATAGAAGAAGTCTGTTAGGCAGAATTTAGATTTTTGATTCACAATTTTTTCATCAAGAGATATTTTATCTGAAAGAAGAAGATTGAATGTTCAGAGAAGAGCTGGACACGACTGTAGCGCCGCCACAAATGCGACATCAAACCTCATTAATAATTAATTGGTCTTCTACATCACTCACTGATGTGAGCGCATAAGTGATCTTTTTGACACTGGCATCTTGCAAATAACAATAGGAAAAGTGAAATCATTTGTTCCAAAACATATTGCTAGCAATCTTCTTCATGGTCGTGCTCATTGGGTCAATTGTTTCAGCGCTACTGCCCTTTGGGCAGCGAGGACAGAATGAAAGATACACCAGGCGGCGCAATTTCAAGATGTTTTCAGCAGAACAGACTGACCTGCTTATCTTTGATAATTATTTTCTCAAAACAGATCAAACAATTTCAACTTCGCGTTAAGCTGAAAACTTTCTCTCTTCTTCGTTTTGTTGATTGCCTTTTATTTTGCGTTTAGTTATCAAGATTCTTATCTATCCAGATACTAATGATTCGTAGTTGTTGGTCGCATTCACCGCCTAATTTTGGGTTCTGAAAGGATTCTTAAGCTTTGCACGTGTGATTGCACTATTTGATCTTGAGATCTGGAAGTTTGGGGTGGAAAAGGTTTGCTTGTTATTTTGGCTTCTTATTGTCCTGTAGCCTGATTGCATCTTTGAAGCGACTTCTACAGTATGTGCGCGAAAATTTATATGAAAATTAGGCTTAGAGATTAGTTGATCCATACCTTTGTATCTCTTGTTTACAAAGAAAGAAATTTTCTGATTTATGTTCTGCGAAGAGGGAATCTGTTTTGAATTATTTCAGTGCAATTGTATTATACAGAACAGTTTTTGGTGGCATTTTTTCTAAACTTGGTTTTCTAATTCCGGAAGTTTTCCGTACTTTTCTGTTCTTTCACGATCTTTTCGCCTGTACAGTAGTTTCGGGTCGTTTGTGCTTTAGTTTCGTGCATTTCTTATGTGATATTTTACTTTTTATTTTTATTTCACTTCAACTTTACTTTTGATACTTGTTATTCTGACTCTTTCCGTTTGACAGAATGTGTGGGGTTTGGGTTATTACATCGTAACATTTTTAATCTCAGACTGGTTTAATTTTGAACTCACCTTATTATTGCAAAGTTTTTTTTTTCAATTTCCGTATTTACTTGTTTTTCAGATCATGGGCTTGGAAAAAAGCACCTTGTCGATTTTGACGAAGGTTTCGAAGCCATGAAAAATCTGGAGGATGCCCGGGAACAGGATCTGCAGCATCACTATGATCTTTTGAATCAGCTGGAATTATCATGTGTACATTACGTGTACATTACATGACGTCAAAAGAAGCCGAGAAAGTTATCGTTGCTCACGGCAATTATGAAGTCGTTGCCAGAAACGGAATGGCACATTTGAGTAAATCTCAGTAGCAGGAAGTTGTCGACATTCTCTTACCTTGTGGTATGAGCGGCTCGTCTGGAAATCAGGAAGTAACGGATATGGACTTTTCCGATGAGGAAGAAGAAAAGCCCCCAAAACCAGAAAAACGGGTAAATAATCCGGAAAATATTCCAGGCTTCAATAATTTCAAATAATTTAAAATAAACTTAATTTGAATTAAAAAAATTCATAAATTTAATTGAGTCGAATAAACAGGTTTCGATAAATTTTGAACGTTTTGAAATTTGGTAGAAAAGCCGAAAAAAACAACAGATTTTTTCTAAGATCTTTTAATCTAGTAAGTTCTTCAAATCTCTGGGAAAATAACTGAATTATTAAGGTAATTCGGTAGAAATATAATGTTGCAACTACGCACATTAAATACATTTTGTTGAATTTCAGTCGGAGATATTGAAGATCAATGACGAGAGTCGAATGCAAAAAATCAAATTATTTATTTGGATAGATTATTCAATCAATTGGGGAGTTTGGTTTCGTGGTCGGAATAATATTCATTGCTTCGGAATTTTCTACAATATTCGACATCTTTCCCAAAAACTGAGAGAATTTCACTCATTCACGGACAATTTAGAAATTATCCGTCGTTTTCGGCTCCTGTACTGAAATTTAAAGGGTTCACAGAATGATTTGATTAATTATTTACAGTTGAATAGCACAACAGCATATGTATGATAATTTCGAACAGCAGTTTTCTCATCACAACGGAGGACCTCCTCAGTTTCAGCAGCGCCCTCCTCATTCTTTGCAGAATTTCAGCCTGAGACCTCCGTTACTGGGAAAGGGACCACAGCAAAACGGAAGTCCGCTCAGACTGGAAATGCAAAACTTCCATCACTCCCGTCACCGGAAATGCAAAAGTTTCATCAGCTAAGGTTCCCACCGGAACACCAGCAGCAAACTTTCCAGCAGCAGATGGGTTCGCCACCGTTTCGGACTGCGAGACCTCGGCTCTTCGCTCCGCAGAACGACTTCCGGCCAAGTTTTGGGCCGACCAGTCCGGAGCGACCTGATTTCGGATCGGGACTTCTGGAAACCCCGCAGTCACCACGTTTTCTTCCGCTACAGCAGAGAACACCACCCCTCCAAGAACCGGAAGTCCATCGACCGCAGTTCGATCATCATCAGAGTAATAACTTCCGACCAAATTCGCCGAATTTTGATCAGCAACAGAATACCGTTCAGTAATAATCACCCTCAACCAGATTCTGGGTCGCCGCAATCACTACGTCAAGAGTACACTCTTAGCCCCCACGAACCCATGAAGCAACATTTCGAAGAGCCTCCACGAAACTTTTCGAACCGCTTGTCAGTCCGATTAGAACAATTTCGGTTGTTCATCGAGAAGAGCGGCGACCTCGGAAGAGCCGGTTCGATGAGGATTTTCTTCAGGATCCCGAACCTGTTCAAAGAGCTGCTCAGCCGGTGTACTTTTCCAATCCACCAATGGTCATCGGTATGAATACTGTCCCACTTACTTGCACCGTTTGTTCCACTTCGAAGCGAACCCCAACCGGAAGTGGATTTGACGGAACGACTCAGGCGTCTCGCGCAGAGCAACACCAGCACCAATATTATTCTCACGGATACCGCTTCTGGTTTCAGAAGACACCAGTGGTTATTTTTGGAGAATCAATACAAATTAAGATTGAGTATTGTTTGCCGGAACCGGAAAATGCTGAGCAGTTCGTTACACTGCTGATTTTGTCCTTCTTGTTTTCCGAGATTTTTAGCATTGTGTTTTTGCAATTACAGATATCAAGCTTGTTATTTCCATTTCGTTACCTCGCATCGTGTATTTGTGAGGAATGAAATATCACAGATTTTGAAATTGGAGGTGCGAAATTGACACTACTACCTTGATCGTTCCAGATCGAGAAGTTGAATATTTCGAACTGACTGCATTGCGCGGGTAGAGTGTACTATCGGAAATTCTGGCGCCAAGAATGAGAATTCGAAGAATGATCAGAATCGAGAACTTGTCATTCTGAGACGGATGGTATCACCGCCGGTGTTATAACAGCGGGAACGGAACATCTCGCCCGTCCGTCTGCTGAGGATCTCAGACTTGGCGCATCGAGATTTGAATTACACTATAAGATACCTGTCGAAAATGAATAATTAACAGATGAACGTCGGGTTTTCTAGTGAATAAACTGAGTCGAGTTGACCTATGACCTGAGTCTCGGCAGCGACGTCACCCTCAAGTTTCTCAGAGCAAAAAGTCAACAACGTGTCATATCACGACGAAGACTGCAATACTAGACCGATTCATGCAGAACTCTCATCAAGAGTCGAGTTTTCCAGCTTGAAAACGCGGCGACGTGTGTTAAACAGCAACGACGTTATCAGCAACTTTATCACGTTTCCGTATCAGTCCGAACTAGTGCTGGATCTGACACCTATCCGCCCATCCACGGATGGCCATCAGAGAGCCCTGGATAGGTACGAGAGATGGGTACGAATGTGAATTTTAAAGCGCCCCGGCTCGTAACTTTTAAGAAAAGTTTAAAGTTCGTTCGGAACTTGCATTTTGGTCGTAACCAGTCAATATAAACGCGCTCGCGAAGCGAAACCGACTCAACTAGCCATCGAACAGCAAAAAATTGAGACAAAGAACATTGAGCTTGAACATTGAACATTGAACAAGAGCATTGGACATTGATCATTTCCCATGAATACAGTTTGGAAACGATAAATGATTTTCTCGACCATACTCCCCACACACCACGAGAGTACATTGCAGAAGTCAGGCAGGTCCTTGATCGACGCTGAAACGGAATGTCAGACATGATGATATCAGGCTACGAAATCGTTGAACGGAATTTTACCCTTTGCAAAATGGCAATGCGCGTTCAGAACTGTATACGGACAAATAAATGAGTAGGATGATAGCAAGTTCCAGCCTTTCAACGCGCCTCTATCCCGAAAAATCTCGTATCGCTTATGTGTCGGCTTGAGCGGTCCCTGTTCCACGAGTCTCAAACTGAGGATCGAATTCTGGATCAAAACCGGAAACGGGTCAGAAATACCGATCGCTGCCGAATGGATTAATCGTCCCGTTTTCAGACAGATGAAAAACAAAGTCTGTCCACCCGTGGACAAAATGTTTGATCTCATGTGCATATTATTCATTGTTATCAATCGAGTCCACTAACCATGATCACATCATTATGATCTGTCTGCATTCCCGAATCCTGTGCGCAGGAATGTCAGTCTTCGCATCAGAGACTTTGCGGCTACTGGCATCGAATCGAGAGAGCTTTCCACAACCATCAAGGAAAAAGACTGAGCTCAGACAGGAGCTGACTTCACTTGCACAGGAGGAGCCAGTGGAATGCTGCAATCCAGTTTGGAGGATGTCAGGTCGATGCACTTTACGTGGATGTTTCCCTGTTTAGAGAAGGTAAGCCATAGGTACTCAGCGAGAACACTGTAATGAATGGCGAAAGACTCTGTGGATTAAACAAGTGCATTTTTGACACAAAGATAGACGACGAGCATTCAATTTCTTTAAAAAAAGCGTACTCACTCTGGAACGGGAAGTCGCCACATTCCTCAACATGGACATATTCCAATACGTGATCCCAGCAGTGTTCCAGAACGTTCAATCGAAATAGATCGAAACTTCCTGCACCGGTCCACGCATCATTTTCCGAAACGACGTAGAATCTGCCATCGTCACTTTAAGCGACTTTCAATTCCTGTCCAGCCCAACGAAGGTTGTTCCTGAACACCGACTCTGGATATTTCGGTAGGACTTTGATTTTGCGTGTTTGGATATCTAACAGCATTGACAATGCTCTCCTTCCGGAGAAATCAAAAACCCTCCGCCTACTCCTGAAAAGCGTATGATGCATGTGTACGAGAATAACTCTAGTAACTCACGAGCATTTGGCGAGTTTTACCTCCGTTTCTCGAACCAACTTTCGGCTGACTGCAACTGATCTCTCCAGAAGTCTTGAGTTTTTGTCTGAAAATCTTAACATCTTCGCTTCGCGGTTCTTGATCGATATCGCTCCATCGAATTCTGGACGTAAGCTGAGACATGTAATCGTGACGAGAAGGATCCACAGCCACCAATGCATTGAGCACTCGGATCACTTCGGTTTCAGAGCACAAATCCGCAAAATCACTCTCAAGGAAATCGATCACCTTGAGAAAAGAGTTTCATTTTTTGTTGAAGAATGAAATGGACAAATACTCACGAATTCGAACGACATAGCACAAGCACAGCTGGACTTTGATGACGGAGCACACTGAACAAAGGACTGAGGAATGACATGAAATCGCAGAAGTGCATCCTCTGCCGTGAATCTCCAGATCGCGGGGTGAGTCACATCGCTGGACTTCGGCCATACGCGCGTGAAGGCTGCCACAACTGAATATCTGAGGATCTTCAGCCGCCGAAAAGGACAGCTTTGCGTATTGAAACGGGCTTTCTTGGTAAGCAGCAATATCGGATTGTTCTGTTTGAGTTGAGTTTGAATCTGGGTCGTAATCTCCAGTAAGTGTGAGAGGCAAATGCAAAGCCTCCACTTTTCTGCAACAAGAATCAGAATTGAACAATAATATGATGAACATATTAAGTTTTATCCACTTGGGGCATTCAAGAAGGTCAAGATTTTTACCTTTTCTCCTCATCCAGTGCATCCTGACCTTTCCACACTCGATCGTCCAATGGGGCGATTCGAAAATGTCTTCCGGCAGAAACTTGCTGCACTCAAACCTTAAGCCAGATAAACTAGTACGGGAATGCGAAACGTTACACTAGCACGACACGTGTATTTTTCAATGTCGGAAAAACGTCGAAAACTCACAGAGTTCAGTTTTTTCTGGTACGTTCAGCAGGCTTTAAATAACGGCCTTTTATCCCGGTATTCAAGAACTCATGGCGACACAGATCCGATTGTGAAATGCACAGTTAGTTATTGGACATAAGGACTTGAATGATCTAATTAAAATTTCCATAAAAATATACCTCGATGAGAAAAACTTCCACCAGAATATTCCCCAAAGTAATTACTGAGTTTAAACAACCACTGAATTTACGTTAGGCATGATGTCCAATTCGCATTGACTATCAGGACATATACAGAAACTGACATGCAAAATATATTATTGTCCAATGGTTACGGTTAGTCCTGTGGGTTTGACCTCATCCTGGGATACTGAGCACTGTCATGGCTTCAGTAACTGCTTCAGGGCGCTCGGGGAAACGAACCACAAACTCGAGTGAGAGTCATTTTCAAAAGCAAAAAATTATCTTCAGCTTCAAGATTATCAAATCTGCCCACATCTTCTTCTACATCCTTCGACCTGATTTTTTGCCAGGTGTCATATTTTCAAAAACGTTTTCACACCTTAGTTCAAATCTCACACCTGAATGGATTGCTTTCATAAGCAGATCTTAGTTTTACTATCATATTTCTAAAATTCACGCGCGGCGATCAACCAACTTCACCGATGGATGTATCGAACAAAACACGATCGGTAGACGAGAACTTTAATTTCAGTACGAGCAGATCATTTCGTACCTGTTTGCTCCCGTGGCGGCAGATTCGTTTGCTGTCTGTTTCCGTTGATGTTTCCGCGCGACCTTGGAGTGGGCTGATAGCTCTCTTTTGCTGCGGAATGTTCCCGGAAGATGCCCGTGAGTTTTTATCGTCAGAGTCGGTCTTTACAACTTCGCCATGGCTGTCTCGTTGATCCGATTCGGTCTGGAAATCCATATCCAGATCGGTGGGTGATTTTTTGGGACGGTAATGGGGAGCAGAAGCTACTGACAATGGCTCACTTAGCGGTAATTACCGTCAAAAAACTGGGAACAGAAGCTACTGAGATACTGCCAAGAGCGCATGAGCGAAAAATCTAACTTATATCCTTGTCTACATCCTGCATCGATGACGTACTCCATTGAGGGCGGGTCCGCAATTCAGGATCTGATCTAGCCTTTCAGCCCAGCCAATCTGCCCGCTAGGGAGTAAATGGTACACAAGAGCGTCATGCCATGACCAGACCGCGCTGAAGACTTTTGCGATCACTAAATGACCCCGGCTGCGAATCAAACAGGTTTTTGGGATCTAGTACGAACCAGAATTCGGTCCGTACCGGAAGTAGAATAATACAAGAAAATCGAACGCCATAGACAAGAAATGCAGTTCGAGCAACAGACCAGCCAGTTTTCAAACACATATTTTACATAACCGCGGCGCATCATACAGAAAAGGCCAGCAAAATGACAAACAGGAAGGATATCCGGGTATTAATCTGCTCGGCACATTGTAAAGCCCAGCAGTGATAAAGGCTTTTTTAGAAACTTACGAAGTCGAAACGAACTCACAGAAACCAACCTACAAATGGAAAAAACAAGATTCCGACTGAAATCAACTCGCGGAGGCGATGTGTCAACAAACTAGCTCACCGGAAATCACCGACTAAGTTCGTCTCCTTAATGGAGAAACAGCCGCCGGAAAAACCATGAAGCTCATCGCATTGAGTGTTCGCAGCGGCTGTATAATATCTTCCTGGACCGGAGACTGCCCTCCGAATGGTTGCGAGTTTTGTCACATGTTTTTCGATTGATGCAGAATAAGATTCTGTTTTCGCTTTGATTCTTTGATCGGCTTGGAATCCGATTTTGTTGACTAAGCGTTTTTCATGATCGGGCCAGTTTTGTTAGATGATTTGGCCGCCGGGATATCCGAATGGGGGAGATCAGCTCGCCTTTCCAGACGGATGATGCTGTGTTATCGCTCCAGCTTAAAACCAATTCAGTTTGCATTTCGTGGTTTTGGTACCAAGCCGCTCGGGCATTTGTATTCTTATTTTTCATATCGAAAATATCGGCTTCGTGAGGCGAATGGACTGATGTGTTCTCGTAAGTCATCTGAATTTCTGTTGTGGAATATTTCCATCCTGTTCTGCGGCTGAGTCTCTTCTAGAGGATTCCTTACCATCGTTAAGACTGGGGAAAAAGGGAAGAAAATCAGTTTACAATTCATCAAATGCAGCCCCAGGAGCTGATCGACTCGCTCGAGTAACACGTGCTATGAAACATCCACCGACTTTTCTCTTCCAACGTTAGTATTCGTGAAGTTCCTATTCATGGATGAGAAAGGAGAGATGAGGTTTTATGGGGGACGCTTATTTTAGAATACTTGGAATACGTTCAGCCACCATATTTATTCATCAAGATCGATTTATTTTCAATCCGTTAGTGGACAAGGACTGATCGACATCAACAGAATCCAAGCAAATGGCTTCATGGAAGAGCTTTGCCATCTTGATACAACCGGGGTGCTTCACCTTAAGTTCGAGTGGCTGAACTTGTCAGACCAGTATACAAATTTGAAGCATGGGATATTCTTCGGAAGACGCGAATAATATCCACCATTTCAGTTGCAAAACTGTACGTCACCGTTCACTCGTATGGTGGCCCCCACATGCCAAAAGCAATCTGTGGTTGACTCAACTTGAACATTTCATATTGAATGGTTGAATCGACAGGTACATACACGTCAGCTGAGTTCAGTCTGCTCCTCAAAGGTGCTGGGGAACATTATCCGCATCTTCTGAAGGGTATCCCATGATATGTTGCTTCGAATCCGTATACTGCAGCTCGGCGGACCCGCCTGCCCAACCGCGAGTTGATTTCTAACCACGTTCTCTAGTCCGAGGTTCGCGAAATCTTATCTGCGAGTCATCGTCAACTGTGGTCAATTTTCGAATCATTATCATCAAAGCACGGTGACTTGGTCCGTGTACATTTTCTTCACTCTTTCAGAACTAAGGAGTTCTTTGAGTGTGCTTCGGAGCTTAAACCCATTGGGCCCTTGATTTCTTTGCAGCGGTATTTGTTCTGAAGTCAGAAGCGCGATTTCGATTGCGAACGATCGCGTTCATATAAGATTTTGCCAGATCCAGTCAGTCAACTCATGTTGAATATGGCAGGAATAAGGGAAAGGAAAGAGCTAAATTCGACCAGTTCACTGTCAACCTAACCGTTTAACTTCAGATGTTTAAACCATTTTCTGCATTTTGTCCGTGCGTACTGCGTAGGACCTCATCATATAATCTATGGGATGTTGCGAGTAAGTCATACTGAGCGTACAGGATCATTTAAACCGTTCCAAGTCGAGGAGCGAACTCAACTAACCTGACCTGGTTGTACCTGTCGACTCAACCGTTCAACATGACATGTTCCAGCTTGTTGAGTCAATCATTGGTTACTTTTCGCCCGCGGGGTAAGCTATAATGTGGCGACCGCCATACATTCGGCCAGTCGTTTGCAAAACACTGGGACGAGTTGAATTTGTCAACGAGGGGTTGTGACGCTCAAACGCGCCGAATGTAGCTTTTGGTTACCCGTACAGCATAATGTTGACCGGATAAGGGATAGCGAAGGTTACACAAGCAGCAGAGAATAACCTTTCTGACATCAGGGATTCGTTTTCGGCTGGGAGAGAGTCAAAATGGCGAGGTCGTTAAGTCACGAAGGTTTTCAGATACGATCCGTGACTCGGACGAATGCGGGCATCTGTGAGACTGTACTCGAGTTTCGTACCTCGGAACATGATCCGCTCTCTTTCATTTACCAGCACTTACGCTGGTCTCCTACCACGAGTGCAATTGCCGTCATATGGCCTCTCAGGTCTCTCAGGAATACTTTCCTTAGAGAGACCGTAAAAAGTGTGAGTCAACGGGCCAAGGTTTAAAAAATTCTGACGTCACCCAATTCATGCTTTTCTGACTGGTTTTGTGCGCCTTCTTTAAGAATTTTTTCTTTTGTTCTCGAATTAAACTTCTTGGCTTTTCGTGACTCTTAAAAACTCGTGTTGTTGACCCCGAGAACAATGAAATTGGGTGGTCATTCCACGTTTAACTTTCTTTTGGAGCTGATTTGCTGTTTTCAGGCGTTTGTGATGTCGCGTTCACATCGCAATTCGTTGCCAGAGTTGTCCACTCTCCAGTTGTCCACCCTTCACTCTTACACAGCGCCTGCTTATATTAGTTTGACCAGACAAGCCCTTGTTATCATTATGATTTCCGATACGCGGAAACTCGCGCAGGAGCGTATACTCGCAACTAAGCGTACAACATGACCTTTTGGGTTTTCGCTGCTAGATTAGCTCTGGTCCTTTTGTAGAGGTATTTCGTAGTTGACACATTCCCGAATTTAGGTGAACCTTGACAAAATATTCGCAGCACTTCATTCAGATTGTCACAAAGATATTTGGATATCTGATACCGGAAGTTTTCTCCGCCGTGCAGGCCAAGATTCTCATGCAGAACTTCTTGGTGAATAAAAAGCCTCAATGAAGCCAGGAAAATATCACTACTAGTAAAGACAACAATACCTACGGGTCATTTCCTGGGGGAATGAAGAGCATTTTGCTTTGAGTTCAATTTTTATCTTTTATACAACTGTACAACCGAAAATGAAAATGAACAGTACAAAATGCGTTCTTTCTGGTCAGATAGGGAACAAAAACCGATTGTTATCGAAAGGGTTCAGGTTATTGATGGAATAAACGAAAAATTAGTTATTTGTTGCTTGAAGTTCCAGGGTTCCATACGGTATTCTTATTTCCCAGTTCGCAGTCCATCTGAAATAAACTGGAATATGAAAAATGGAATATGGAAGATTATACAGTAATGAAAAAAAATTTGTTTACCTTTGGTAGCAGATGTGGATGGAGTTCCTGTTTTCTCCCAATCAATGACTTTGTACAGAGGTTAGCCGTCTTTCTATAATTCATTTGTGAATTTTTTTTAGGTTTGTTAGATTTTGTAAACTTCCTACCTTGTACTGTTTTTTGATGAGCCAAGATATTGGTATTACAGCCAAATTTGCTAGAGTGATATCTTTCTCTTTTTTGATGGCTTCATCTGCTTTTGCACCAATCATTTTTTCCATGACGTCGTTGTAGATCGTGACCAATGTCCATCAGAAGAGTTGTCGATCAGAGTGATCTATAACATATTATTTTATTATTTTATGTAAGTTTTTATTTCATACGTTCACATTGTTGTAATATAATTTCAGATTTATTTCACTCATCTAAGTTTTTTCATTTTTAGTAATTTTTAGATCAACCAGTGAATTCGATTTTTTGTAATTAAATTTCCATTATCGATGAGTTTTTAATTTCAACTTTTATTTGTTCTGTATTTTTGGTCTGGAAAAATGTGTAAAACTAATACGGCATTATATAGGTTTTCAGTTTTGGATGTTTTATGTTTGGGGGAATAGATGAAGTTTAACCCTGAAGTTGCTTTTTTTCAATAGTAAAGCTTTTCTGGTGTTAATTTTTTATTGAAAAAAAATCATTTGATATCAGTATTTGCTTTGGTATCAGGACATATCATAATTGACAATAGAGTTAAACCACTTGTCCATCTAACTTTCGTACTAGGGATAGACGAATAGAGTGACCAGTGTCCGGTAAGCTTAAATAAGTGCGGTTAAGTGGTTAAGAAAAGCAACTAGTAGTAACTCTGAGTAGAAGGCTAATAATCTATGAATTCTAGACAAAACTAAGTGTGAGATTTGGGCTTGTTTAATTAATCACTGATACCTGCTTTGGTCGATAGGACTTCTTTTCTGGAACAGCTTGCTTTTCTTCTTTGCAAATTCCGCAGTATCCATTTTCAGTCAGATAGCCACTGCATGTTGGATTTGGCCAGATATTTGCTACCATGATGATTTCATCGCAGGATGGAGAATCGATTTGAGCTACGATTTTTCGGAATGCTGCTGGACGGGCATGGTCCACAGGAATTTCTTACAATTGTTGCATAGTAGCCAGGACGAAGTCCACTGCAAATTATATAATAAAATTATGAATTCATAGTTACTAGATAATTATTGAAAAAATCTTTTATTATCGTCTTTTTATTTCTTATTTTATTGGAAATATTTTAAAAATTTTGATGTTTTTATTGAAATTAATATTGTATAAATTGTTTGGTACAAATAAAAATGGAACATCACTGTTTATCAGAATAATAGAACAAATAATAAATGATTAATTTTAAAAAAAATGTCACTTTATAACATACTGTTTTCGGTGGCCTCAACAATTTGTGTTCCCTCAGAAGTGTTGATTGCAGTTGGAAACATCCCAGCCGGTGTGTCTTTTCCTGCGCTAACACGCGCGTTCGGAATCTTTATGTTGTAGTATTTTCCGATCTGAAGTCTTCCTCCGTGGGATTTAACCATTTGTGGATTGATGAACAGAGTGGCTATACCAGATTCATCTGCGATGGTGATCGGAAGCGATCCGTTTTTCTTCGAGATAGCTGTCTTTTCCACCACAAAAACTTTAATGGTTACGCTAAATAAAATAGAAGACAAATTAGGGGTCATTGTGGTCAGTTTTAGAAACTCAAGATTTTTCAAATTAATTTGAAAACAGATAGTTATAGCTAAATAGAGGTGGTTGTAGCAAAACAAGGATTGTGGGGGCTGTTATAGTGTCACCTTTAAACAAAAGTTCATTTTTATATAATGGTCGATATAATATACAATATAGTATAGATATTTTAATCAGTGAGTATTAAATGTTAAATATTGACATACATTTGTGTGGCTGAAGCTCCTTTTTGAGGTGGACGGATATCCTTCAATTTGGTGAAGACATCCTTCTTTTTGGCGGAAGTTTCGGCTTGAGATTCTCCTGTCCGCTTTGATGGTTCGCCACGAGGAGGTTCTGATTTGTTCGACATCTTTAGGCTGATCCAGAAACAATCAATAACAGAAAACCGTAGAATGATGAAATATACGGATCACAAGAACTGGAAATTTTGATTGAGCACACAAATTCGGAAGCTGTGACGAAATGCGCAATTTTGAGGCAATTGTTTCTCACAATTGCGCATTTTACGGAAATTTTTGAAAGTGCGTATTATGGAAGTGCGTATCAAAGTTGTTGTTCTCAGGGTTGTTTTTGTTTGTGATTCCAGATTCGGATGGACAGTGAGTCTTCTTGGTAGAATTCGGTGAAATCCTCATTGAGAGAAGCCGAATAATTTTAATAATTTGATATTAGGGTCACTTTTCTCTTATGGATATTTAACGTTTCTGTTAGTATGTGATATACTGGTGAGTATAAATAGTGAGTATTCCGACGCGGAATTCCAGAATATTTTCAAAATGTTACGGCAGACTTTCGCTTCACTGGTCGGGGATAAGTCAAGAGATTATCTACCATTTCTCCGGGTTGTGCCGAGCGATTGTAGCCGTCAAGATCCTTTCGTCCTTTCGTTTCGTTCGACGAAAGAATCTTGCCGGCAAGATCCTTTCGCCGGCAAGATCCTTTCGTCTCCGTCAAAATTCTTTCGTCTGCTGTACATTGATGAACAGTGACTGCCATATATAGGTACAACAGCTATAAATTTGTAATTGCGGTAGTTGGGCTCTTTCAGCTTGACAGCTTCTAAATCGGTAATCACTGTCCAGCAGTTCGACGTTACAATGCTCCGACTCAGTACCCGAAAAAATCCACCGTTCGAGCATTCGTTGATATAGTTTATTCATCTAAGTGTGAAACTGAAAAACATAATTCATCAATCTCAAGTGAGATTTCCAAAATGAATCTGGATTACCTGGCTTGATCTACTGTAGACCAGTCCTGCCCCGTTATTTTAACGAATGTCCCGTTATTCCCGTTAATCCCGTTAATCCCGTTATTTTAACGGATTTTAACGAAACGAGAGACCGCTCTAACGGAACGGTAACAGAACGGGAAAATTAAATTAACGGAACAGGTTTTTTCTGACGAAACGGAACGGTAACTTTACAATACTAATATAAAATAACACAATACTAATATTAAATAATTCCGACAAATAGCTTTGCTGAACTGAAACCTGCCAGAGCGGACAATATATTCTCAAGAGGATTTGTTTCCTGCAGGGATTTCGTGAATCTGATTTGAATGTGACCAGCAATAAAGTAGGCTTGTCTTTTTATTAGAATTTAATTTAACGGGTTAGCGGGACGGTTAACGGGCTCGATGGGTTTAACGAAACGGGCAACGGAACGGGACTTGTTAAGTTTTAACGGAACGGGAGCGGTTGACCGAAAATGAAAAAACGGGGCAGGTCTGCTGTAGACTACGAGATTACTCAGCGTTTAATCGCTTGCTCCTCACAACCATACATTACTGAAGAGTGGGAATAAATTTGTCAAATGTGGGAAGAAGTGGCACAAATCAGATCCCGGTTATTCGCCAAAAACTGCAGCCAAATTAGCGGAAAAAATCTTGTGGTGAGTATACTACTGCCGTGTGGCCACAAATAAGAGGGACAAGCGAGAGAGAGAGAGAACAAGAAGATCCGGCTGACAACGAAAGGATCTTAACGACCACGAAAGGATCTTGCCGGTCAACGAAAGAATGGTGCCTGAAATGAATGTATCTTGCCTGATACGATCTGTTTTCAAGATATCGTTATAAGAATTTTTAAATTTGTTACTGATGAAAGATGTAACCTGAAAACTGATTTTGAAACGTACACAAATTTTATCATCTCTGTGCTTCCAGAATATCTCCCCTGTTCATATTTATATCACAGTCAAGTGAAACAACACGGGGAAATCACGATCGCTTTTGATTTTGAAGCTCTCAAAAGTTTGTGATCAAACCGATTGATGGCAAGCAGTTTTGGCTAGTAGGGGAATAACACAGGACAAAGCATCATCCTTGGTCTCTAATACCTGTAATTTTTGTCTTCCCCCCCCCCTCCCCCCGAGGGGGAGGACCTATAAACACTCATCGAGCTGAGGTCGAACGCGGGTCAGTAAAAGTATAAAAAAAGTATAAACTTCCTTTGTTCTCAAAAGTATAAACGAAGTATAAACTGTTGCGCAACACCGCGGGCATTCACTCACTTATTCACTCACACACTTTTCTCTGTCTGGCCCTGTGTCTTCTAAGCCCGGCCAAACCAAACAACCAAATTAAACCGACCCTACTCAGTCCCACCAGTTGACACAAACAAGCTCAGCCATCTTGTTTCGCCGGAAATGAAATTTTTGTCAGAAATACGTTTTTTAGAATGTATCGCTTTGTTGGAGGCATGAAAGTATCAGAGAGTGAGGTCTCAAGTTGCACAAATTTGCCAACGAGTCGGTCCCGAGATTAAAACTGGCTGAGAGTCGCCCGCCCTTTCACATGGCTCATCCCGACTGCTGTCGGCATTCCGCTTAATATATCTGCTGATTGTAACAAGAGCCTTGAAGTGTATTCACTGAGCTGTGTTTGAGACCAGCACAGTTCGCTTTTTTTCTGGACGGATCTGGGCGGAATCAGTTTTTAGGAGAACTGAACGGAACGGAAAAAAGTTCGCTTCGAAACGGACTGTACGAAACCGAATGGAATGAGAAAATAAATAACGCTTGTCATTTGGCTGAAAAAATTAAAAAGAGCGGTAAATCCGTTTTTCCAATCGATTTTTTAGGGCGGAACTGAACGGAACGGAAACTTTTATCCTAAAACAATGTACGGAACTGAACGGTTAGACAGTTCCGTTCAGCTCAGTCCAGCTCGAGCTGAACGGTGCAGGTCTCTGAGCTGTGTAAACCGTGAAATTGCCGACACCAGTTGAAAAAAAGATAAATAATTCGTTGAGACTGAATTAACCGGGTCACGATCGGTTTGCGAAGTCGACACATGCATAAACCAAACGGTGTATTGCTCTCAACAAAAACCTTGGTTTTAAAATCATGTCACATAGAACTTTATAATGCGTCATTAGGTGTAAGCCAACAACAAGACGGAGGGGACTACAAGTCGTCATTCACATATTTCAAGACACCAGCGGCGCGGAGACACTTTGTTCAATTCCCACGCAGTTTCGACCCATTTCAACACGGAGAACGCCACATCCCCACGGATTGGCGACCAGCCAGGGTCTCGGCCACACCGTCTTTTCAAACCAGCCAATCACCTTGGCAGTGTGATTTCCGAGAAGCTTTGAGTCAACTTTCGGACGACAGTAGGGGGCTGAAAATAAGATCAGATGAATTTACAGCTGGACAAACACGCTCAGATCCTCGTTACCCATGTATCCCTAGTTTGGCAGGTTATCTGTATATGGCAGTTCCTCGTTACCCAGGTATGCCCAGTTCGCCAGGTCATCGTAGTGTTCCAGCACTACGGTCAAAGTTCCTTCAGTCATGATGTCCTGCTTCATCCGTAGAACAATTTCCTCGATTTGCTCTTGTGTCATTGCAACGGCGCGGTCGTGGTATTTGCTCCACTGGCCTAGAACTTGACGCACAATTCTCAAAAAAATTGCTGATTAGCTCGTCCGTAATCCATGTTACTCTTGATATTGTCCTCTTTGAACGATGTCTCATATTTTCTATTTGTACAGTCAGTCGCGCAGCACAGCGGTGGACGTTGGTCGGGCGCGACAGAATATGGAACGCAGCCCTTTTCGCTGTTGTAATTCCCACCAGTCACAAGACCAACGGAAGCGGCGTGCTTGTAGACATTGACGGGATCACCGCCGTTCATGCAACTGTGAAGAAAGCGGGTGATCATTTATTCGTACTATCTTTCAGGTTGCAAGTACAGTACATACCTGTCACCGTAATCCGTTGGTGTTGAGAGACAGGAAGCTGCTTGGTGAGCAGAAATGGAAATATTGACATGTAACGCCATCTCAGGATTTTGAATGCAGATTCGGTCGGATATGACGCTCGCCGCAGCAATTGCCTCGAAAGAATTTGACGGTTCGACTAGCTTTCCCGTTTCAGTAACAGAAATCGTACATGACTATCTTTGCATTGCCCTTGCTTCCATATTTGCCCTATACTGACACACTTGGGCCACTTGTGTC
>JAQIWT010000536.1:0-18558 GCA_034696485.1 Isohypsibius dastychi
AAATTTGGGCGGCGCAGTGGGTGCTTATTGGCTCTTTCCCTTAGCTAAGCGAATCAGTTCAATGGTGTGTGCATTTCCAATGGCCACTGGCTAGCGCGAATGTATTCGGGAGGGGCAAGAGAGAATTGAGCTGAACGGTCTTGCTTGAGATTGAGATACTGCTCCTGACCAGCAGCACTGGAGAACGCTTAAAGTGAACAGAGAACATATAGAACAGACCAGAGAACAGAGAGAACAGAACAGAGAGGGATGTATTGCTGAACCCAAGTTTTCGAATTTCAACTCAAAAACCGCTGAAAATTCCAGTTCCACGCGAATGTATTTAAAAAAAAATTCTTTTTTACAAAAAAATTATGTTTTGAAGCGTATATTTTCAGTCTGATTTCGTACCGAAGCCCAGTCTGAATTTTCTGAACCATTTCTAAAGCTTTCGCCGTTGAAGATACCAGCCAGAGCCGAGATATTCTTTTTCGGGTTCTACAGGAGGTCTGTTGAAAAACGTCAATCCATGAAATAAGAAAGTCATTGCAATAAATCATTGTCTAAAACAATGAATACCGTGATTTACACCGGTACTGGTCAGGATAAGAAGAAGAAGGTGATATCGTCGACGTCGACAATGTGGATGATAACTGGCCACAGATGAGGGCGCATGTTAGCAGAAACCCGAAGCGACAAAGAATTAGCGGTTCGCCGATCGCCGTGTAATCTTGTTTGTTCCAAAGCCGCTGATTGTATTTGACCGGCAGATTTCAAGATATAAAGCCGGCAATGTTTCGAAACGAATCTGCACTGGTTAGTTATTATCCGAAAAATGAAGAACTCGCAAACTCTTTTTCCGCTTGCTCTATGCATCGTTAGCTGGGCAAATCTCAGCCAAGTCGCATCTGGTCAAACGAGTCTGAATCGTTTCTGTCTGCAGGTTCCAAACAACGGTGGTCTTCTCAGCCATAACGACACCGCCCCTAAAAGCGGTTTATTCTGGGGTCTAACGATCGACAAGACTGCAACCGCTGCCAAGTGCTCCTCAAATTCCAAGTACATTTTTCAGCTCGCCAACGATGTCTCTGGCAGCCCCATCATCATCAACGAAGCACTCAAGGTCATCAGAAGAAACAGCACCATATCTACAGTGGATTATGAGGATTCGTCCACTTCTGAAATTGAAACGGTGGTCGTACTTGGAGCAATGTTCCCCAATTCGAAGAATTTCGCTTTGATGCACATCGTTGATGGTCAGAATCCCCTTGTTTACGTCAAGCTCACCTCCTCGTGGTCGTATATGACTAGAAACACCGATGTAGTTGACGGCTCATCTGTGTTGCAGTTATCCCGAAATCCTTTGACACAGCAGCGCGAAAGTATGAAGTGGGTTTTGGTTCGAATTTAGCTCACGTTCTGCCATTGCTATAACCGTGTTCATGGAATTCTGAACAAGAGATAAACTTTGTTACGGGTTTTTGAGTGGTCAATCGAATATCTCTTGAAATAAGTCTTGTCCTGGTCGTGTTGATATTCTTCGTGAAGAAGTTGGACTGATAACAAACTCTAAAAACACCACCGGCTACTTTGGATCAGGGCCCCTTTTCAGTTCCACCAGCTATCCTTCTTTCCCTTCCCATTGCGTTTGCTCGATACACCTCTCGCACTGTTTCGAATTTTCGGTTACCGGTACAGTATCCAACCGCTAGAAAAATGAGCTGCTGCAGTTTCTGTAGCGGGTGAAACCCCTAGAATATCCTTCCTGAGGAATCAATGCCTTGTGACCTTTGAGATTTTATCCAGATAGACCAGGATTTGAACAAGTTTCCACCTCAGACTCAAGCTGACAATATTTCAGTTTCACCCGAAGTCACCGGTTTTATTTTTCCCGTACAGAAAATTACCGGCCTGGAAATTATCTGTCTTTCCCCCCAAAATTTACACAGCTGGAGAAATATTGATAAGCCAGTACAAGAGCGAGGCGCCATTACATGAAAACAAGTTTCCTAACAGGTTCGAGGAATCATATCATTTCAAAATTTTCGGTGGCATTTGTTGCCAGTCTCCTTGGTGATGATGATGGTGCTCTGTCCACATCGGCAAAGCCGTCGCTCACTCAGTCTGCAGCTTTTCCAGTGCACTTTTGCGAACAGCTTCTTGATCCTGTTCAATGCTGCAAATCTGCCGATCTGCAGCATTGATTCCAAAGGCCAAGAATATCATAATACCCTGACTAGCTTCCGTGCAGATAAAAACTATAAATGAGATCATATCGATTCGAAAATCAACCCAGGTGACGTTTCTAACTTACTGTAGCTCAGAATTTCATAGAACAAGTCATCGGTTTGTTCCGGGGAAGTATTGCGGACAGCTCCAGAGATGAACCCAGATATCCAAGTGAAGCCAAACACGGTTCCGATTCGGATATACGACACGGCTTCTTTCTTGTAGCTTTTCATTTGAGAACCACCTGTTGCTGGTCGAACGCCCTTGATTTCACGACTTTGTTTTCTGACATGCCAAATTGTCATGCAGACAAGAATGGCGTTGACAAATAGGATGAGGATGACGGGCAGAGCGAAGAAGAAGAAACTGGCTCGATCACCGGATATCCAACACAGATCTTCGTAGGACACTTTCCAGCCGGGGATATGGTAAACATCTGAAAAAATGAAGAAAACCACATTAAACCACATTGCCGGCGAATCAAGAAAAAAGACAATGTTTTGCTAGAATTTCCAGCTGTACAACGAAAGTACAAAGTTACATCTCATACCCAAGATAATTGCGCCCACGACAATCAAGATGGTGGATGTGTAGCAATATGTCAAGTTCAGCAGAAGTCGTTTGGAGAAGGATTTCTTCGAAGTCAGGATCAACAAAGAGCTAGCAGCACTTCGTCCAAAGGTCCGGTAGATATCAAAAGCGATGACATTGGCGAAGAAGAACCCAAGGAGATATGCACAATGCATTAAAATGCCGATGATTTTACAGAACAGCTGATTGGAAACATATGTTAATAGGTTGGCTAACTGGGCGATCATCAAGGCGACCATGACGTTAATCACATTCCAGCCTGGTAAAGTGCGAAGCTCTTTGAAGATGGCATAGATTATGAGGGCGTAGAATAGGAATGCAATGGAGAGAAAGGAGAGAATCCAGGATAGATAGACCCCGCCGTCGCTCATGTGAAAACCTGTCCAGATAAATCATATGCTCATTAAGGAAAGACAAAATTTTTGTCTTCAAGTGAATGTTTCAGAAAGCATGAGTTCCCAGAACGGGTGATTTTTAAAATTTTGAATTTTTTTTGTATGCTTCCGGACACACCTAAGTACGCAGGGTTCCACTATCCACCGCAAAAAAAGAATATGCCCGGTCTTCAGGTCGATGAAATATTCCGTTAAATCAATTGATCGGTTCTCACAAGTGACAGTTTGATCGACATTCATCATTCCGCGAGAAATTTTGCAGAAGGTTGTATCCAAGTAGCAACGTCTTGTTTTTATCCTCTCCGGGTACTGGCTTGGATTTAACCGAAGGTTCAAGATCGAGGCTCTACATTCAACTCTTCTGTCAGTTTGCACTAGAAAATTCCAAAAAACATACTATAAAAAAGTAGAAAAAAATTCATGGTGCAAATAGCTTTTGCTTTTTTGGTTCGTCGCAAATCTAAATTCAGAGAAAAGTATAAAGTTTAAGTGAGCACGATGCGTACGAGGTTTTTTTAGACAAGGATGATCTAGAAACCTTGACAACAACTTTTTTCTAATGTGTTGACCTTAATGTTGGCTTCTGTTCGTGACGCCTAAAAAAATTCGTAAGAGAATTTATGTGAATTGTAACTCTAAAAAGCTGGCCAGTGAGAGAATACGAGCAACAGAAAACAATTTCTCTAGGAAAAAAATTGTTCTAGGAGAGAAATTCTCTCTAGGAGAGAAATTCATCGAAAAAACCCGTATTCAATGGATAAACTGCGAGTTGTATCGGTAACCGCTTCGTGGAACTCGTATGTAACTGCGATTTGATTACCAATTTGAAATTTTTAAGAAACCTTCCGCAATATGTCCCATGAGCATCTGGCCGGAGGACGTCCGAAGGTATTATGCATTCGCGCACGGTTGTCAGTTCACAAACTGTGGCAATCTGGTTGATGTTCAGTGACGAACTCACTGCTCCGCACCATGAACTGAAAAGGAAGATTATTTTTGGTTGAATATGTGGATTTTGGTCTTTCACCTCCAAGTAAAATCGGCCGGGATTAAAAGTCTGATTGGTAGCGATGATTATTGAATAGCTACTGGAGCTTCCATTCGATTGTAGAATGAACTCATTGTTCCAGTGCGTGGTTGTATTCCCGTTTTTGCACCATGACTTGTTGTTTGAATTTGAGTCACCAAAAGCGGCCGCCCACTTCCTGTATTGTTAATGAGTGGAGCACCGACCGTTTGTGAACCCGGATGAACAGTATATGCTGTAGTGATGTCGATTTTTTGGATACAACGGTGTTCCAGGTGGGTTTCGCTGCTTGGTGGGAAAGAGTGACATGTTCGATGGAAAATGACGATATACATACCGGATTGCTTGATTTTTTCGGCTTGAGATTTTCTAGTTTAATTTTCGAGTGATTGTCTCAATCAAAAGCCGTGAGTCAGATTAAATCGCAAGAGAAATTACACCCCCTAAGCGCACGAGCTGGGAACTTTGAACTTTGTAAGCAAAGTGCATAATGGGGTATTTTCCGCAGTCAAATCCAGTGGATCCATCAACAGGCCGAGTTACGTACCGTAATGACCGAAATAGAAGCCCGGGCTACAATTCTTTCGAAGCTCCCGGATTTGGGCTTCTATTTCGGACTGGGCTTCAATTTCAGGGGGGGGGGGGCTTTAGTTCAAATGAAGGAAAAAATAAGGAACTCCGGTTTTATTTTTTTAGGATTGACAAGATTCCGCTATAGAAAGAAAGCAATACTCATCACTGACCAACAACAGTAAACTTGAACAACAGTGAAAATCATTCAATCATTTCAATCGCCTTATTTCGCAGCCCGAACGTACGTTGCGTCGTATCCCCGAACTCAACGTACGTTTCAGTTCACAGGCATTTAATAGTAGCCCATGGGCTTCTATTCCGGGGGATGGGGGGGGGGGGGGCTTCTATTTCAAAGAAACAGCCGGAAATTGGGCTTCTATTACGGACTAGGCTTCTAATACGGGGGCTTCTAATTCGGTCATTACGGTATCTAATACAACCGACAAGAATGTCATTTTCTTCTTAAAAAACACAGTCCAAGCTGACCTTGGCAGAAAACAAGGGAAAGTTAATGCTCCCAAAACTCACTGCGATTTTAAACAAGTTAAAAACCAGTGTTCGACTATGATACGAAAAAACACAAGGCAAGAGAACGGAAGGCGAGATAGAAACTCAGAGCACAAAGTTTGATATTCTTGAGATCCGGTCGAACAACAATGGCTTAAGATGATCGTTTCAACGTCCGATGAGATTATGGCTACGTATGGCATAAGAATGTGTAACCATTCAAAGATAAGGAGAGGAACCGTTGAGCTGGACAGTTTCGTCTTGACTTATGATCTAAGAACTGCATCAAAGTTCATCCTGAAAAATCATAATAATCAAGATGTCAGCCTCGAGAACGCCTTGATGACAATGATGACAATGAGTTTTCTAGAATAAAATTTTTTTTCCAAAGTGCAGCACGTGCAGGCCGAAAAATGCCATCCACGGTCGAGGTTTCATCTATTCTATTATAGACCCGCTAATTCGTACTATCACTTCTGCGTTGCGGTCTCAAAAATTGACATTTCGCAAAACTCGTCTTTTTAGAGAGAACTGAACTGAACCTGTGAAACGAGATAATATTCCCGTTTTTAGGTTTCATGAGAACCATCAGAGCCTACTTTTTAGGTTCATATCTTTTTCGAGTGATTTGCTCGTGAAAACCAACGTTTTTATTTGAACTTACGTTATCGAAAAAGAAGTCAAGTGCGGCAGCGTTCAAATTCAGTCCCCCAATCTCGAGCTTCCGAAACTCCTCGGTTTCTCGAATGTCAGGCTCTTCTCGAATTATCTTCATGGCCCGTTCCCATATGAAAAACTGTCCATGCTTGAGGGCGTTGAAGAAGAAGTACGCTGCATTCTCCGTCGTGATTGCTTCTTCGACTTGCCCTCTCTCCGCCATTTCCATCATCTCCCCATTCACTTTGAACTTTCCAAACATCTCCACGAGTTCCACAACATTTTTCGCCAGATTCGGACAAGGTCGAGCGTAGATCAACTGAAGGAAAGCTTCAACCATTTCAGCTGGGTAATCCATCAGAAATTCCTGGCCTCCAGACTCGAAAAACATTTTCAACGTGGGAGAACGAGCACCTAGAATCAACTTATGGGCAGAATGTCTGACTCCGTCGTTGGAGACCAAAAAAACGTCCAATTCAGCTGAGGATAACGCGTTGATGAGATCGCATGCTGGCAGGCGACTCTGTGTGAACTTCCAGACATCATCCGATCTGAGCCTCGTTTCGACATTGCGGGGGTTCGTGCTTTCGCAGGCGGCTGTTGTAACATCGACTTCCTCTGATGATAATGACACAGAAGACCTGTCCTTTTCCATCTTCGAACTTGTGGATGGACGCTGAATACAAGCTGTCGAGATCTGGACGACTTCAGTTTTCGAATCAGTGCCGGAAATCGAGGTTGTCAAAGTGGGGTCCGATGTCGGTGGCGCAGTCCCGTGATTCCTGTAGTTGGTCAAAACATCCGCCTTCTGCATCCCACTTTTCAAACACTTCGCCAGTCGACATTCTGCACAACATTCATGCAAAGATTCTGAAGCAATCACGCACGAGTTTGTTTTCGAGCACCGCTGTACTTTCTCCCTTTTGACGGCGCGACGGAAGAAGTTATTACACGGCATGCACGTCAACGCCCCATACAGTCTTATCAAATAACCAGAACTTCCGCAAATGGGGCATTGGTGATGACGCGTTGCTGGAAAGAATTGTGGAAATGGAGAAGGCACTTGCATATCGGCGGTGAACTCTTGCTCGCGTGGTGGCACTGCATTCAGAAGGGTTCCGAAAAGCGTGTTTGGCTTCTCTTTATTGTCGGAGAATGTCGGAATTTCAAATGTTGAAGCTGAATCCTTCTCGCTGAAATACAATTTTGCAGATTACTGCAGAGCATATGGGAAGACATCTTTGACGGGGAGACTGACACTTCATTAAACTAGGGGAACCCCGAAATCAACATACCGGCTTGCAGGGTAACTCCCATACGCACACCATTTCGGCTCGGACATTGTTTCTGGTGAACTAATTCTGACAGTGTCAGGTCGACTTTCTCCAATTCGATCTGTAAGAAAATCAAATAAGAACAGGGAAGCTTGTTATTTCTGGCAGAGTTTTCGTGTACAAGTTCAGTTACCATTGGTGTTACAGATTCAATTTGTCCCATGGAAATTTGTTGATATAAAGCTAAAATGATTTTTTGAGGAAGGATAAAATGTTTCAAAGCCAAACTTTTAACCCTTGAAAAGTACGGTCTCAGTTCACTTAGTTTTGCTCGTCAAGTCGAAAAAATACGAGCTCACGACTGTAACCGTTTTTGTAATTTATGAATATTAATTTATGCAAGAATAATGAAGAAACAATACTTGCAGGTAATACTCAAAATTTGTCAACAACTAAACAAATGAATGAGCAAACTATTTTTTGCTCATTCATTTGTTTCGAAATCGTTCAATATCTATTTGAAAAATGAGAATCATCATCCAGTTATACCGAAAACAATTTAATGTGAACTATTTTATTGCAAACAGAAACTGAACAATAAACTCATGCAGACAGCTGTCTTAACCTAAACCTTTTCACTGCGAATGTTCATACCAGAAATTCCTCCACTCTGCATCACCACGACTTCCGGCTTCAAAATTCTCTTTTCGGTTACAAAAGCCTCCATTGGAAATGTCTGCAGGCTAGGATGAGACCTGTCAATCCAAATCACATCCTCTTCAGCTGAGCCAAGTCCGAGTTCCGGGATGCCAGAAGTTTCGCCAGTCTTGAATGTTTCCGTGAAACTCTGGTCCACATCGTCATCATTGGAACAGTCATTATCACGCCAGTTTTCAGCCGAATCTAGAAACATCTTCTCCCTGAGCTTGATCCAATCGATTGGTCCTGCACTTCCGTTTTCGCAAGCCAATTGCACGATATCGTCATATTCAATCACAGCTATCATTCCATCATGTTTCTGTTGCAAGATGTTCTGATGCATTTTCGGAGAAGCCGTCTTGGAACCAGGAAAATCCAGAATCTCGACGGAACTTCCGGTCAGCTCACTTGAAGTCAAATCTGGCCAATCATAAAATTCCTCCAATTCCGCTGACCGATTGTCATTCTTTCTCATCGATTCAGTGGGAATATCGTTGATGTTCCTGCTCATTTGTGGTCTGGAATATTTGGTGACTATGGCGAGGAACTCGTCGAGGGTCAGGCCATCGATCAAAGCTTGACTGAAAATATCCGGATAATTGTACACGACGTCGATGAAACAACCTGAATAAACACAAAAAAGCACAGTCATTGGCCAACTTCTAGACAAACTCATTGTTTCATCGAAAACTTCAAGAATATTACATCAATAAAAACAAATAACTTCAGACAGATATCAACTCATCTCTCACCATAGGACCATGGTTATCTGATTGTAAAATTCACTACTAGAGTAAGGTTGACTAACATACCTTTATAATATATGAGCGTATTTATTCACTAAATTTGATATGCAGTAATTAAGAAATTCATTACTTTTATTGAGAAAAAATCATGATGTGCTCTTTTTCAACCATCTTACATTTCGGTTGATCAGTTTCGAGGAAAATTCTCCTTCGCGAAGGATGGATGCGGCGTATGATTCCCGAATAGAACTTTCCACGATACGAGGCATTTTCGACTTTACAACCGAGAAACAATTCGAGATGTTGGGTGCGACTTGCAAGTGACATGGCATTCCAATTCAAATCCATTTTCTCGCTAAAAACAGAAATCTTTTCAATCTTGCAAGTCCGATATGCAAGACACGGCGCAATCAGTTTACCTTGGAAAAGGAAAATAAAGATGGCAGATCTTTGAGTCGAGAAAATTGGGCGAAAGAAATGATGAACTGATTCTGACAACGATTTCTGACTGCTGCTGCTTTTTCAACAAATGATGACTTCTTTCTTTTCTTGTAGTCTGGCTGTGGGAAGTCTGATTTCACTCTGGACGAACGATGTAACTGGGACATGTGGTCTGTCTGAATAAAAGGCTTCATTGTATCGAGTAGGGGAGAGAGAGAGAGAGAGAGAGCGAGAGAGAGGAGAAGAGGATCATGAAGTGTACGTTGTCCAAGCTTGGGCTCAAATGCTTCTGGCCTGGCCTGGCCTGACGTCAGTAGCGTGAAAAAACACCATTTAATTTCACTGCTCTGCTCCCGGATAGGGATAGGGTCATGCTGACCAGAGGGCATATTACGTATGAAAATACGTATGAAAATATTCGCATGAAAAGGCGGACGCTTCTCACATATACTGTATGTACGTGATTTCTCCAAGCCAGAGATTCCGCAACATTTCAAAAAACCCGACCATAAAAGGTTTTTTAATACAAAATTTAACTCGTTATCAACAAGGCTGTAAGGAGAATAATTCCAGGGAATATGAACGTAAAATTACATGATAATAAAGGCTCGCGGTATATCCGTCCTAAGATATACTATATCTTAGGACGGACAAATATAAAATCAAAATTTTCTGTGGCATTTGTGGCCAGTCTCCTTGGTGATGATGATGGTGCTCTGTCCGCATCGGCAAAGCCGTCGCTCACACAGTCTGCAGCTTTTCCAGTGCACTTTCGCGAACAGCTTCTTGATCCTCTGCCGATTCGCCGCATTGATTCCAAAGGCCAAGAATATCATAATTCCCTGACTAGCTTGCGTGCAAATAAAAACTATAAACAACATCGCATCGGGACGAAAATTCAGTCAGGTTGAAAATCTTGACTTACTGTAGCTCAAGATTTCAAAGAACAAGTCATCGGTTCGTGCCGGAGAAGTATTTCGGACAGCTCCAGAGATGAACCCAGATATCCAAGTGAAGCCAAACACAGTTCCGATTCGGATATACGACACGGCTTCTTTCTTGTAGCTTTTCATTTGACAACCACCTGTTGTCGGTCGAACGCCCTTGATTTCTCGGCTTTGTTTTCTGACATGCCAGATTGTCATGAACACAAGAACGGCGTTCACGATCAGGATTAGGATGACGGGCAGAGCGAAGAAGAAGAAACTGGCTCGATCACCGGATATCCAACATAGATCTTCGTAGGCGACTTCCCAGCCAGGGATATGGTGAACATCTGGAAAAAAGTTGAATAATGCAAAGAAAGTACAAAGTTGCACCTCATACCCAGAATAATAGCGCCCAAGACAATCAAGATGGTTGATGTATAGCAGTATGTCAGGTTGATCAGAAGTCGTTTGGTGAATGATTTTTTCGAAGTCAAGATCTGCAGGGAGCTAGCAGCACTTCGTCCAAAGGTACGATAGATATCAAAAGCGATGACGTTGGCAAAGAAGAATCCGAGCAGATAGGCATAATGCATCAAGATGCCGATGATTTTACAGAATAGCTGATTCGAGACGTATGTTAAAAGGTTGGCTAATTGGGCGATCATCAAGGCGACCATGACGTTGATTAGATTCCAGCCTGGTAGAGTGCGAAGTTCTTTGAATACAGCGTAGATGATGAGAGTCAAGAAGAGGGATAGTATGGAGAGAAACGAGAGAACCCAGGACAGATAGACGGTACCATCACTCATGTCGAAGCCTGTTCAAGTAGAACATGATCAATTTCTGAACCAAAAACGCCTGAAAAGTGAGAAAAGTTCGTTCCAAAACAACACAATTATTCTGACCGTTAGATATTCGGTCCAGAAGTCTTACCAGGTACCTCCTCGAAACTTTTTTCTTTCGTTATTTCCAAAAATTGAAAATGTGTGTGCTATGGCATGAAACCATACCTAAATATGACGGTGTCCACGCTCCGCCGCAAAGCAGAATATGTCCAGTTTTCTGGTCGATGAAATACTCCGTAAAATCAATCGATCTGTTCTGGTAAGTGACAGTCTGATCGGGGTTCATCTTTGCGCCCTCTGCGTGGAATTTCCTGCATTCCCGAACGGTGGTCATTTCACAAACGGTTGCAATCTGACTAACATTCAGGGATGAATTTAACCCACTGCTCCGCACCATGAACTAAAGACATGATCAATGATCAGAATTCCAATTTCACACGCCATCTTGTTCTTTTTTACCTCCATGTAGAATCGACCTGGTTTAAATGTTTGATTGGTTGCGACAATCATTAAATAGCTACTAGTGCTTCCATTAGATTGCAAAATGAATTCATTGTTCCAGTAAGTGGTTGTGTTGCCGTTTTTGCACCATGATTTGTTGTTGGAATTTGAGTCACGAATGCGGCCGCCTTCTTCCCAGACTTCTTTTGCGAAAACTCCAATGTCGTCGACTGTCCATTGAATTAGAGAATTAGCCAGTCTCCGAACAAGACGGTTCAAGATTTCAACGATCGAATCCGTGCAGTTCGTGTTGCCCGGGTTGGTGTGGAGAATAAAACTGGCTGGAAAAAATAACGGTCTTTCAAGATCTGAATCACTCTGGACATTCACAGTTACAACACGTACCTTCAACAACGGCTGCCCAGTCATCGTCTTTTGACCACTCTGACTTCTCCAATATTCCGTCGCCCGCACTTTTCCTAACATTTTTAGTCTCTCGCAAAAATGCAACAAAATTTGGGACAGTTACATTCGTAATCTGGGATTTTTCAATTTTCAAGTGATGGGCCATTTGATTTCGCATGTGCTCTTCCACTTTGCGTTCAAATGGATAGTCAAATAGTTTAATCTTCTCACAGTCCGTCGCGTTCTGCAGTCCCAAGGACATGAAAATCTTTGCTTCTGTCGCATTGGCTGGAATATTGTAGATCCTTTTCGGGGCGGGATTGAATGCTGGGCATGTGTTGTTCTCGGAAGAAGAACACAGTGCCACTGCGGCTCGACATTTATAAGCAAAGGGGTCGAAAATCATTCCTGAAATGCAAAGAAGAAAGGTCACTACGGTGATTCAGCCGCTTCGGATCGAATTCAGCAACTCTCAGTCCCCCCCCCCCCCCCCCCCCACTGCAGATGTTGTTATGAATTTATTTATTAGAGGTTCTTTCACCTTCTGGGCAGTTGTCCTGTAAATCCTCGTCCGAGTTTGATACGCCCCAGTTGGTCACTCCATCCAGTCCGAAATTCATCAGCAGTGTTAATGGTTTTGGTTTTGGTGTTCCGGCTATTGCAGTAAGACCATCCTTCGGTCGGTAGTTAGGCTGAGCATACTGGGGTGACCTCGCCGCTACAGGAGGCTTTCCTGGGATTCTCAACAGCGGATTTGTCGTGACGGCCATTGGGGTGGCTAGGGAACCCGGGTTCACAGCATAAGTGTTGATGGATGTGAACCCCGGCCAGCTTGAAACGACGTGATGGCCGAGATTTTGGTGGATTGCCGTCAGAATTTGAAGAACTTGTCGATTTTCAATTGGGCTTGTCGAAAAAGTGTGGTCAGTTCGAGATTCAAAGAGGTTAAAAGGAGCAGTGAACGAAAAGGTCACGCAAATGAGAAGCCTTCTTAGGATGGCAATCGACGCCATTTTGAGAGTGATGCAGTATCAATGATAAAACTGGGATACGATGCAGACGACCTTGAAAGTTTCGAATACGATAACGTAATATTTGACCAACGCGAGTGCAAGCTGTTCCATGTTTGATCGGTTAGTTGAGTTTCACATTATAACTCTTTCCTGGACAATCTGCGCTCTGAGTGATCAAGGTTGACAGAAAGGTTAGAGTTTGACCTTGATTCTCCGAGTGAACAAGAGTTACCACATATTCTGATCCATGTACTGAGTTTAAACAAATCCAACTTTGAAACCTGGATCCATTTCGCCCAAAATGCTCAGATTCAATCTGTTTGAGTGATTTTCACAACGTACAAAATTCTAAAGAGAAAAGCTATTATGAATTCTGCAATGGTGTTACACTAAAAAGGTCACCACACGTGATCAATCATGACTGACGGATTACCGTGATCTGAGTTAGACTGAGCAGGGATCAGTTTTGACAGAGAGCTTTAACTCAAGCTGTGAAGTTGGCCGATTAACAGAAAATAGAAACAAAACGAAAACGCTTCTTTTGAATTTTACTCAAATCGTTCAAGAGACGGGTGACTTGACTCCCTTCCTCTACGATTTGGACAATTTCGTTTCCGAGAACAACAAAATTAAAAACATGTCGTTACCTCAACATTTATTCTTTCTCCTCACGACATCTTCTGTTATCATCATAGCCAAGGTTGTTCTGTTTCCGAAAGAGTCCATTTCAATTTCAAAAGGTAGTCTCATGTCCGTTATACACCGCAAAAGACTTTAACGACACCTCAAGAAGTTTCAGCAAAACCTCCTTTGCCTGTAGGCAAAGGTCTGGTTAGCTGATATACTGCCCGCCATGTGCTTATTGGGTCACGCGGATCAGATGAGTCAATGCCGAACGCGAAATGCGCTTCGCTAGCGCTTTGCTTGCTGCGCGCTCGCTTCGCTCTCTGTAGCAAACTGCTAACATCGAGTTAGGCATTGGATGAGTGAATGAGTGATTCATTCAAAGCCAGGCGGCGCGGTTGTTTAAGCATGCGTAAAAGGTTGGGTCGCTTACCTCGAGGTTTTGGTAAAACCTTTTTCACGTGAGGGAAAACGGTCGCGTAAGCGTGAAGGTGTAGGGAGGGGGGGGGGGGGGGCTTTAAAACAACGTTTTCCCGGTTCCAACTTTATACCTCGGAAATACATATCGGTAGTAATCTGTTATCAAAATGGAAATTTTTTCAGGTAATTCGATGATGTGTTTGGATAACATGACTTCGCTTCTCTTGATTGATAATATTATCTATTTTTGATTGTAATCTTTGGGGTGGTGCAGCTCGCCGCCGTTTACTCCAAAACAAGTGACTTTTAACACACTCGATAGAGAATTCATTTTTCTATCTGAGCAAGTATCACACTGAATGACAAACAATGGTTGTCCGCCATGAGAGTCGAAAGAACAAGAACTGGGCAGAATTTTTTTTGTCTCGACCCGAAAATTTCAAATCTACCATACCCGTGAACATTGTTTTTCTCACCGCATGTTTGAGATATTTTGGGCTCAGTTTTTGAAGCGCTACATTTTTCATAGCGAACGTCTTGAGATTGGATGAAGCACTGAGGAGATACAGCTCCCTCGTTAACTCAAAAATCGTCAAAAACGTGTTTTCGCGGCCACGAGTTTTTCGTTTTCGGTTCTGCGCTGCTGGTGGTCACTCCATGGATCAAAGTGGCTTTTGAAGCTATTCTTGTTGTAGCCAAAAGCACGACGATTAACTTGATATTGCTTTGGTATCCCTGGCTAAGTTTCTGAGCTCCTGCACTTGAGAAAACTACGGAATTTCACCGAAAACTACCATTTTTGGTTTTTGCTCAGTTTCTCCCACGTCAAAAAAGTTTTTCACTTGCAACGAAATGTCGCTGTGAAGAGTTGTCCTTGAGGTATGTGAACATATCAAGAACATGGAAAACCAATCATTTTCTCAATAGCTGTTGTCATGGAAACTTTGCTGTAACAAGAAAATTGTCAAGAAGACACGAAGCGTTTTGACCCGACATGTCTCGGCGGGTGAGATTTGCAAAATCGAGCGGAGGGTGAATTCCTGACAAGCATCCCCCAAGTTTGGCGTGCCACGATTACCTCGAAGCGTTCAAACACAAAATATTTTTTTTTTACCTTTTTTGGTATTTTTTTCTCCCCGTGGGGTCGGGGGTTTTTGACTCCGAGATAGTGAACGTTGGCATTTGTTCTTTGTAGGCTAGCAATGTGTTAGTTCGAAAGTCACATGCGTTGGTAGTTCGAACTAAGCCTCTTTTAACGTACATTGTAGCGCCAGTCTCAGTTCAGAAAAGCACTGAAAGTTTGGCAAAACTGCCAGGGCCAAGAGATACAAATAAGGTTGCCCGGGCCGAGCAGTAACGACTTCAGAAGTAAAAATGACCCCAGCGCAACCACCTCTCTTCTAGTCTTACCGTGAAGCAAAGCGGTGGAAATGCTAAGTCTCCCAATCCCGCTACCTTTTTCGATCATTTCAGCAAACTCACCATTCTAACTCGCCTTAAATGTGACCATTTGGAGCTGTGACTAAAAAAGATTGATCAGCGTTTCTGAGAACAAAGGATATTTTAGCTTCGAAGCGCAACACACGAAGATTGTTCGGAACTAAACCAAAAAAAGTTTAGTTAAGGCGGGAACAGCCATTTAACAGGTTGGCCGGATTGGACACAAAAACGAAGTATCGGTAACCGCTTCGTAAAACTCGTACAAGATTGCGATTCAGTTGTTTAGTTCCCAATTTGAAATGTTAAAGAAACCTTCCGCAATATGTCCCACGAGCATCTGGCGGAGGGACGCCCGAAGCTGTTTTTTAACGGTAACGAGCGAAAAATGGGAGTGGTGGCGAAAAGGGTGGTTGAACCGGGCCGGAAAGCAGAATCTGTAACAGGGCAGGCTGGAGATATTTGCGTTGATGGTTGAGTAATAATCGAGAATATCCAAATTTATTCATTCAATCATTCAGACTGGCGCAACACAACACGTCGGAAAAATTAGAACTCTTTTGCGGTTATTACGCGAACCATCATGACTAAGTTTGGGCGGAGAAACACAAGCATCAAAAGCCTCCTGAGCAAAACATCGGCACATGTTTTTGGTGATGCTCACGTTGGTATTCTCACGGTTCCCGAGTTGCTCCGACCTAACCGGTTCCTGAATATGGGAGTTAATACATTCATAGCATGCTTGACGTCCTTCATCTTTGGGTACCCTCCCGTACATTTTGAACTCAAACAATTCAGAAATCCTAAACAATAATCAGACACTGTTTGATTCATATTCATTGTCTGATGACTCACATGAGTTTCACACCTGATCTTTCAAAATTAGCAAAGGTTGTTCTGTGCTGCATCCCTGCAAAATTTAAGCCGCTGATGTTGACCAATTTTTCAAGGAATAGGAAGAAAAATGAGAAAAATGAAGAAAAATGAGAAGAAAACATTGCTGAACATTCACAGCCCCAAAGAACAAATTCGAAAATCCATCGCTCGAAAGATGGACAGTTTTAATTTTAAGCAACACTAACTAATAACTACTTAAATGCAACATTGATAACTAATATTAAAAAATCTCAGTCAAAAGCAGCGTATACGTCTCATGTTTTCTCTCATAAAACTGGGAAGTTAAACTTTCGAGCAAAACTGGTTCCCGTACAGGTGAAAAAGTGCACTTGCTGAAAACCACATGAGGCCAGCAGTTCCCCCAGCAAGTATCTTCCGCCCTCAAAGTTACTTACGCGGCCGACAAACAGGAAAAGTTGGTTTCTCTTTTGTCTCCTCATCAATTGCCAGAGAATTCGGAGAAGCTTGAGTTGAAAGTTTGGTTTTTGTCCATCCGCCCCAAGGGGGTGGACTAATAATCACCCTACCAGATTGGACACTCTAACTGTCTAACAGACTTCAAGTTTTCAAGTTCTAGTTTCATGCTATTGGCCGTACTCAGACTATTAAATTGGTCCAGAGTGGGTCTAGCCACACCCTCCACTTGCAAATTCCTACCTTTCGCGAGAACTCGACCAGTTTCCAGTTTCCAGTTTCCAGTTCCCCAACGTACCCATAATGACGTGCGTACCTAAGACTACGTACGTACAGGAAATTACGTGCCTATGTACCCAAAATTACGTACGTACAAAGAATGACATGCGTACGTATCAAAAATGACGTACGTGCCCTGAATCACGCAGGAACAGGAAATTACGTGCGTACGTACCTTAAATGACGTAGGTATCCAACATCACGTACGTACATGAAATATCGTGCGTACGTACCTTAAATGACGTACGTACCTAGAATTACGTACGTACACGAAATAACGTTCGTAAGTACCCAAAATGACGTACGTTCCCAAAATGAAGTACGTATTCTAAGTGACATGCGTACAACCGAATGTGATGAGCGAGTGAAAACAGTTGGGCATGTCAGAGAATACGCTATTTCTAGTCTCTTCTGGTTTGTCTATTCCAGAGTATATTCCACGGTGGTTGGGATGGACTTGATGTCATAGCAGCTATGATATGAAAAAATCTCCTGATTTTTACTTGCATAATTGCAGTTCTGACGTTCGCAAGCGCACCAGCCAAAGTAACAACAACCGGCTAAATTGAGAGAATATTTGTTAACTTACTTACTCATGCCACTGGCGGTGTTATTAATTTCTGCCGGTTCATGCAATGCGGCCGATCCTGTTATCAGAGAGACATTCCAAATATCATTCACGTGTACGGTCTCCAAAAAAGGACGGAAATGGAAATTCTGTAGCAAAATGGAAAACTTATGAGCGATTGTATTCGTTCGAATACGGTATGGAAATCATCGAAACGTCGGATTTTTGTGGTCCAGAAATTGAAATTGAAATAGATGTGAACAGTGAAGATGAATGATTTACGCCACAACCTCGTGTCAATCAGTGACCGGCGTTCTAAGAAATTGTAATATCGGTACAGAAAATGCATAAAAAACTTGCCGCATCCGAACTGGTTTGAGTTGATCATGACCGCATCACACCCAATGGAACTGCTCAACCTGCTCACGAGACATTCCACGAGACATTACCATTGCACGGGGACGGTTTTTTTCTTGAGCAGAAATTTTCAGGGATGGAACGCCAATCAAATAGCAGTGGGCATGTCCGTGTGCCGGAGGGAAAATTGCATTGGATTGTTTCTAGCTTTCGAAATATTACGTGTCACTGCTCTTGAAATTTGGGTGAATAAGTGTGTGAGTAGTATTCATGATGAATGAGTAGAGCAATGCTTGCATCTGAACATGACATCATAATTGTGCAAAGGAAGTTTGGTTTTTGCGTAGAAAAGAATCAAAACCCTCAGCATCTGGCAATATTTATAGTGTATTCCTCTGAATTTTATCGCGAATCTGTCGTTTCTTTTTATTAAATAACATGACATAAGTGACAAGCGGAAGTGTATTCTTAAGTCAAGCCAGGAATTTATCGTAGATCGTTACCCCTCAACTAATCTGTTTTCGCACGTTAATTTCTATATCAATCCGCGTGTTAAATGCATGTGATTATAAAGGACTTCGTTCAATCAGTAGTTTTATCTGTAAAGTCCTTGCCAATTCTTGAGCACGTTGAATGCAAACCTAATTTTTAATTTTTCAAAATGCGATCACTTTTTTGCCTTAGTTTTATCCGTAAAGTCCTTGCCAATTTTTGAGCACGTTGTATGCAAACCAAATTTTTAATTTTTCAAAATGCGATCACTTTTTTGCCTTAGTTTTATCCGTAAAGTCCTTGCCAATTTTTGAGCACG